>JAVDBV010069218.1:0-22931 GCA_032619315.1 Piper longum
AATCGACAGCTGAACCGACCGGTTCGCTATAATAAAACCCTGACTCGAGTCACGGGTTTTACACTGGTGGCCTGAGGCTTTATGTTCTATGGCCAATTGGAGTCTAAATTGAGCATGTAGAACGTAACAAACTTGAATTAGTTATTTTTACTCTTTTACCTATGGATTGTACCAGCTGCTTTCAAATTAACTAATGAGAACGGATTTTTTGTCTACTCGTACGTGCCTCAAATTTGGACTCGACCCATTCATACTTGTGGGATTAGGGTTACGGTCTATTCCACCCTTCTCTACTGTGGCCACCTTACCTTGTTGAATAGCCTTTGGATGCCCCTATGAATTTTTTTTCCAAAAATTCATCAATTTTTTATAAAATCTTGTTAAATTAAGATGTAGTGTTTTTGACATTACTTGAAAATTATTGCCCTACATTTTCACCATAACTTTATAATTCTGGAAGTATTTTTATTTCAATCATTATTCATATCTATTATTCTCCTTTCTCATTTACTAGATGAAAAGAACCATTATATAAAGTTGTATCAATTTTTTATTTACTCATCAGAATAAGTTTGTACAAATAAGAGTTGCAATTTCGTCATTAATTATATTACAAGGAAATTAAAAATATATCTAAAAACAAGAAGGCAAAGAGAAACATATGAAAAAGAAAACTCACCTTTTCGAGATTTTTTTTTCTGTCAAATCGTAATTAAGATTAAAAGAAATTGATCATGGGACAAGGTATACAGATCAGAATCAATATCCACACTGTAATAAAGTAAGGATAAAATTAGTTTCCGCTTAAGCGGATTTCAACTAAATCCGCTATACTTCTGATGTGGATCAGACGGGACAAGTGTTCTCTCAGTTCCACCATCGCCCCCCCACGTCTCCTCGACCACTTGCTTGATGTCGCGGCCATCGCCGTCTTCGACTCATCGGAAATTACTTCGTCTGGCACCTACCTTGCAATGTCTCACCCACCCACCCCTATTTCTCCCACACCCTCACAGTACTTTGCTCTCACTGCACAACCACCCATCTTGATTCCCCTAAATTGTACCTATTGTGACAACTTGATTCAGGAATGTATATTTTTAATATTATTTTATCCATGCTGAATTAGTTTTGCCAATCATTATTATTGCTGAAAAAAATCTTGCATCTCTAAATAGGGCTTAATCAACAGAAATTAATTAAGAGCCGTTCCATAACAGGGGATGAGGATTGAAGGGAAAAATACGCATTAATAACTTTTTTTTTATTCAGGTATTTGCTGATGACGAAACTAGCAGGCGGCCAATTGATGTTCCTAGAAATTTTCTGTAGAACCTACATCACAATGTGATATATTTTATGACAAATAGTTCAATGAGGAATGTACTATGTACATTATAATAGGGCATCCTATGGATCTTCTTGAATTAACTTCATCAACCATTATCATCCACTATAAATCAATTCTGTCATCTTTTTCCTTAGTCAAGTCTGAAGCAAAGTCGAATTCAATAAACAAGAACTGGGCATGCAAGCAATGGAAGATGCAATTCTTTTGCAATCTGTGTAGCATTTGCAGCAAATCACAATTGAATATCCATCGCAAGTAAGAAAGAGTTGGAAGAACACAAAGGAGAGATACCATCATTGATGGAAGGCTGACTCCAGATGAGAATTTCCACAAAATTGGGTCGATTATCTTATGACAGTTAAAATCATTTGGATCTAACAATATGTAGCAGCCGTGATTAGAGTAAGTTTTTTTCTTTTAAAAAACGAGAGTTGTGATTTGATGAAGAATGAGTCAGAGGAAAAATATTAGAAAACAAGAGATTTGATGGACGCGGGGGAGTCGTGGAATCTATTATGCTGAACTGGCTTCCATCTAAGCTATCCGAGCTTATTGGCCGTTAGATTTGATGGACGGGGGAGATGAAAAGTAGCTGCCTGTCCTTGAACTGCTTACACCGGGTGCTAATACTTCTCATAAAATAATTAAAAATCTTAATTTAGAGCAAGATTGTTTTCTAAAAGGTTATAATTTTATAAATTAGAAACTATGTTAAGAAGTAATTGTCTCAAACAAAACAAAAGCCAACGACCAAATATTATTTAAAATAAAGAAAATAGCTTTGTGTGCAATAAAAATTCAGTACTAGGAATATGGTCGCACTCTGATAGAAAAGTCTACGAAATGATTATTTATAATATTTTCCCTAAAAATATAATGCCTAAAGATGCTAACATTAAAAATGTTAAAAAAAAAATCAACTCAAAAAATATCATAACCCACATGTAAGTTCATATATGAAAACATTCCATACAAAAGGAATTCGCCTTCGCTTCGTCGCCCAATTGTATTGCACTTTGAACTCAATGCTCATCCTTCCCTAAAATTTAAAATGAATAAGAAACCAAGAAATATACAAAAAAAAGTCCCATTCTCTAAGTAGGATGACAAGCTGGTGGAGGAAAATTGTGATTGACTAACTAGGTTCTCCACCCAAGATATCATGGATAGCTTTGCTCACATCCTCATCTTCTGATCTTACCACAAGGCGCATTGTGACATCCTTCGGACCGCGGACTCCAAGTGAGAGTCTAACTAAAACTTTCATATTGCCAATAAACACACCAGATAAGAGACAATTGTGAGATCTTGCATTGTTTGCAACAACCTCAGTCCCCTGCAGATCACCAAATGTAAAGAATTGGGGCATATTCGATAGAATGATCTAAACATGTAAAAAACAGTACTAGAACAAGTAATAACAAAACATTCAGTTGATGAAAAAGGACTATAGCTGGCAGCGATAGAAATTGGTAAATGTACAGCTTTAGCAAGAAGCAAACAGAATAACAGTCGAGTGACGAACAATTACATAACCCTAGCAACTTAAATTGTGATGAAACACTTTCCACGGCATTTAACTAGCTTACCTCACAAGGTTGCATGCCTAAAATGGTTATGATGGTATTCACTGTCTCAGCCAAGCTCTCTTTAGGTCCAAGATCATAATCTGCAGCCACCTCAAGTTCTGAATCCATGCTTTCCCAGGCATTTTTGAAATTAGACACCCCAACTTTCAATATATAATCTGCTGCCACAACCTCAAGGTCTTCCAACTGGTATACATCTTCTACACCCTCATCCTCTGCTTCACCAGTAGATGTATCCACCTGCAAGAACATGAAATGAATAACATATTCACAATACTATCATAAAATTGATACCATCAAAATTATATCTCCTAGGCAGACCCGTCCTTATAAATGCAAACACTGACACAGACATCAACCAATATATACTAAAGTCAATCATTCCTCTGAAGTATTAGTGGCAATGCCTGTAATTTGTTTAACAGATACGTCCCACGCACCATAACTTCTTTTTTCAACTAAAAAGCCTTGTGTTTGCCAATTACAAACATAATAGATTTCAAACATAGGAAACTTAACATATATGTTTAACATGTCACCCATGCAGATAAAGTAATTGCAGAATTAAGCATACAACACTTCTCCACCCCAACCTCAAGAATAGGAAAAACTAAAAAGTGGTTGCCTAGACTGCAAATAAAAAATCAGGTCAAGAAAAATGTCAACATGAGCATGGAGAGAGCCAATGAAAAAAAAGTTGATGGGACTACCTCTTTAGCAATGAACCTTAAGGTGTTTTGAAACTTCCCCAGAGCAACACCTTCTGGCCTTTCAAAGGCCGCGAATATTTGTCCAGGAGAATCATAAGGTAGCGTTTTCAAAGGCTTTGATACAATTTCCGAGAATCCATCTGCTTCTGAAGCATCCACAAGCACAGTTACCTGAAATAAGAGAGCATATCACAATAATCCAATCACCTGCCACAAAAATGTAAAAACAAACCATTTTAATTGCTCCAGAAAAGACAAAAAAACTACATCTTCAAGCAGTTGTTCAGGGATTGTGTTAGTGCAGTTGTACTGGAAGACTACATATTCATCAAAAACATGTTTGACAACATTAACTGCATATTCTGTTTCAGGTTCAGTAAGCTCCACTGGTGCAGAAGACTACAAGAAAAGACAGAATGCAGAACTCAGAAACAAGGATCCAGTAGTTGATAAACAAAATCAATAGTTATAAACTGATGGTACAAAATTTTAATCATCTGAAAGAAGCTTCTGGAAGGAGACCTTGAAAAGTTTGCCAAAGCTGGAGAACTCAGGAATAGATGCAAGTGTTCTTTCATACACGTCGAAGGCAGATGTAGGCGCAGCTGGAGTTGTACCAGGACCAGCTGCAGGGTTTTTACCAGGAGCTTTTTTCTCAGCAAGAGTCTGTGCTTTAATCTCCTTTGGAACATTGTCTATGTCAAAAGGTTCTTCTGATGCATCCTGTGCCTATGGCAATAAGAGCATACTAGATCAATTCGAGAAACAAATCTGACTGCCACCTAACAGAAAAAATATAATTGCAAAACTTACATATTTCTTTATGCTAGATTCTAAATTAGCTAATGGCACATTCAAGTCACCAAAAAGGAACTCCCTGACATCTTCTGTAGTTTCAGTTGTTGAACCATCAGCTCCAAGCATTTCCAAATAAAGTGTTGCACGATCACGCACCTAAGAATATAGAACAGAGTAGCATCACTTTCAAGTTCAAGCAGAAAGATATAATCTAGCCCTGAAAAATTGCGTACAGTAAATAGCCAACTACTGAATGCCAAAATTAATGCAATTAGTAGAAAACACACCTCATCATCAGTGTCAAAGAGGCAACGTCTTAACAGCACAAATATGCGAGGCTGGGAAAAAAGAAATTGTCAGGTCCTTCCTCGTTGGACTAAATAACCCTCAAAAAATGCAATCAATTATGCATGCAATACCTTTAGAGAGTCAACAAGGGCACCAAACTTAGCTAACGTACTGACAGCACTGGCCCTGACAGTTGCATTTTCAAGAATCACCCTATTATAAATATATCGAATATATTTACTAGGATCAGAAGTCTTTGGCCCTTCATTCCCAAGAAAATGAAGTATCTGAAAAAAAAAACTTCCATTCGAATTATTTGTAACCAAGTGACCAAATGCATAGCCAAACCGCATCATGTCAGGAATCCTTAAATATCAGAAAGGAAAATAAAAGGTTTTAGAAAAAGAAAAAGAAAAGAAAAGAAAAGAAAAAGATAGAACCATTTCTCACATGTTTGAATGAGTTTGGATTGAAAGAGAAAAGGAAAAATAGGGCACTTTTCTTTTCTTGCATTTCCTTGCAAGTTGTGGGGAAATCATTTGTGAAGTGATTTTCCCATGGGCCCCACCTCATGGAAATCTGTTTTCTATCTCAACCCATTTTCTTTCTATTCAAACATTCCCAACTTTCCAAAAAGTACAATTTACTTTTCTTTTCTCTCAAAATCCATCAATCTAAACAAAGCCTAAATGTATTCTGAGTCAGAATACACTAAGTCATCTGAAAAAGATATATAGGTGATGTGGACGTAGTTCATTTTCCCTAGAACTTAATTTAGTTTATGGTTCCTTCATGAAAAGATAGTTCGTCATTTTAGCCAAAGAGCATGCATTTCATACATTTAGTCACAGCTTCTTATAAGAAACAAATGATGGCACACACTAGCATCAAGTATGTATTTTTTTTGGTTGGATGCTTCTTCTGATGCAATCCTCTATAGATCACAACAAACTGATTTTTTTTTATTTAAAGAGAAACTAAATATTCTGCTGTTGCCAGCAAATGATGCCTATGTATTTTAAAAATAAGAATGCTAAAAAGCTTAAACGAGCAGAAAAGTATCATAAGCATAGCAATAGGTTAAACATTTGAAAAGAAGAAGCTCCAAAGTAGCAAACCTGAGCAGAAAGGTAAGTAAATTCACAATCTTCAATAAATTCACAAAGATGAAATAGGCCACTCTCTTTGGCATCTGGAATATCTCTGATGAGAATAACAATGGAGTCCACAATTGATTTCTTATATTCAAAACCACCTTCTTCTCTCAAGATGTTGCTCAAAAAGTTCATTCTGGATGCAAAATAAACAAGTGCAGCCACGTCATCACCATTCCATATCAACATAGGAATACTCAATATTCTGCCTCAAACTGAAGTATACTTACAGCGATCTATATTTTAAAGGAAACTTTAAGCACAAGGAACGGATGGCTTCCACAACAACAATCTTGAACTCATCAGCAATATCAGACATAAAATTTGTTATCTGCTTCATCAGACGATCAACACTTGACTCATTGCCAGTCTTAAGAAGTGTGGTAATAGCAAGAGTAGCAATGCTTCTGTTCTGATCTGTAATTAAACTCTCCATGTCAATGTTGCAATTTGTAACAGCAAGTGGATGTTTCATTGCAACCTGTAAAGAATCTTCTGTGTCAAGAATAAGATGCAAAAACAAAAAGCTAAAAAAATTATGGCAGAAAATAAGTATTGTGCATCCCTTGGAAGAAACATCTAATTTTGCAGAGTGCCACTCGTTTACGAGATAATAAAAAGCCTGTGAGCTCATATTTTTCACACCAAAATATGAAAACCAACGTACAAGATTCCTTAAAAGTTAAATGAGGAAGAGAAAACAGGTGCACCTTATTTAGTGTTCGGACAGCGGCAAACCTAAGAACTGGCTTTGAATTGCACAAAAATAGTTGAAGAACAGTAATTGCAGGAGTCAACTCCCGGCTTGTCACACCAGCAAGCTCTGTTATTGCTCTTGCAGCCTCAAATATCACCATTTCAGCTTTGTTGCGTAAACATCCATCAAGATAGTCATAAAAAGGGCGCTCTCCAGTTTGTGTGTTGTGGCTTGACTCACATATCACCTAAACAAATACAAATGAGATCATAACAGCAATAAGAAGAGTGAAATGCTTTCTGGGTAATGAAAAGGCATGTAGGCAAGTTGGAATTAGAAAATATTAGAGGGGTGGTGAAGAACATGCAAAAGCTACTCACACTGACTAAAACCATTGTAAAACCACCAAAAAAACCCTTACCTGACTTATGTACCGAATCAGAAGGCACTGCGCCAAAGGTGAACGAACATTTCCTCTTGTTAAGCCAGTAACAAGTTTGCTGATTGCTAGGCGATCATTTTGCCGTATCTGCAATTGCAAAAAGTTCAAGTACAATTAGCATAAAATAAATCTAAAATGACAAGTAGTTTAATAAAAATTATTGTAACATGTATAACGTTTAATTATTGGCAAGTCTAAGATACAAATAGCAATTATGAATCATAAAAAACAAAATACCCTGCAAATCAGAGGGTTTAAGGTCAGTCAAAACATGACACAAATATTTTAGCTTAAAAAGTAAACATAAGGCATGAGAACAGCAGCTTCATCCCAGGTAACTTAGATAACCAGCTGTCTGCTTCTGTTAAAACCATGATAAAGAATGTACATTGTATCGACTATTGTGCTATAATTTACAACAAAAAATGAACGGCCCAATGCTGATTTCGGATAAGGCGTGACAAAGATGCAAAAACAAAAGCAGAAGCCGGTGTTCTGTTATCAATGTTCTTTTAGGAATTGGATGTCTATAAATAGTAGAAAGGCTTCGGAGCATGACAAGAAAATTACTTCAAACATCAGAGCTAGTGGTTTGTGCTTAATTTTGTTATGTTCAAAAGAGGGGGAAAGGTAGACTGAGAAGGTCTTGGACAGCAGCAATCCACAATGATCTGAGCTTTTAAGATTTGAATGAGGATATAGTGTACGATCGTGTGAAATGGTGTAATAGGATCCAGGCTGCCAACCACATCCCGGGATAAGGTCGTAGAAGAAGAAGAAGATCAGAGATAGTGGTTTAGTAACAACAATTGGTAAAATCAACTTCATTAGAATTATAAAGCCACACAACAGTTCATTTGAGATAATATTAGGCCCACAACACATTTGCATTTCTTGTTCTCTATTGATAAGAGTTTAAAGAACATAATCTTCAAATTTCTGGACAAGAAATAGTATGGCTTGAACTTCACCATAATTGAATATAAACCAAGTATGGCTTCTACCAAAATTCCTCTTGAAGCTTATATTTTCCCTTCCCAGCCACTACCATCCATGAACGATGGAACAAATCCAGCCGTCAAAAAATAAAGCTCATCAGTATGCAATAAGAGCTTCTAAGATTATGCAAAATAAAATAAAATAAAAAATTTACTGCCATCTTCATTCCCCCCCAATTCAATATGACTGCAGCCATAAAGTGTTCATTTCTAGTGTTCCTCATGTTTGAGTAATAACAAATGCAAAATTAGTCATTAGCCGTATGTAGAATACAACTTGTCAACTAATCCACCATCCTGACCTTTATCTATAAAGAGTAATTCTTATGCTAACTTTGACACGATTTTATAAAAGCAGGATACATTTTCCAAATGTAAAGGCTAAAACAAAATCCTATATTTTTCATTTTAATAATTCAGAATTAAGATAAGCATCAATAACAATACAAAAGCACTTAAAAACGAATAAATAAATTCCAAGAGCATCCAGACTATATGCATAAGACTCAAGAAAAGCTCTACTGGTGGTCATTCAATATAAGCTAAGAAATTATGATGTTGAAAAGTTAAAGAAAGAGACATATTAAAATCATGCCTCATGACAAAGAGCCAAAGCATGAAACTGGACAAGAGCAGCTCTTGACTGAACAGCCTCCTGAACCTCACTGCTCCATCTTTTAACGATATCTGGATTTGTCTGTTTAAAGTAAACTAATACAGGTTACCCAATGCTCAGGAGCCAGACAGATCAGTAATTAAGGTGTTATCCTCTGGCACCTGGAGAAGATGAATGCCACTAACAAGAGCAGCACTGGCAACAACAGGATTCTTGTCTACAACAGCTTGTTTCAGGTATCTCTCAATTTGGCCAAGAAGGGTGACATCTGTTATTCTACAAAGAACACGTATAGCATTTGCTCTATACATATCCGTTTTGCTATTCATGTCTTTCATCAAGGAGCTTGTGACAATGATAACCTTCAACCAGCAATTTTAGAAAATCATTTCCAAATTCAAGTGTGGTGAGCAAATTACAGGGAAAAAAATACAAACAAAATGTAAAGCATTCCATATATATAGTAATAGCCTGAATTTGCACAACCTCGTCAGCAGATGGTGAAAGCTCCTTGATTATCAAATAGACCATTCTTCTCAACCCAGAATCTTTGGACTGGAAAAGCTTAGTGACTGCAAAAAATACTTCTGTGGCCTCCACCTGTATGCTTATACCATGAACTGACATTAGAATATTACAAAGAAATCACTTTGTCGTGTTCCAAAGTATAGAAACATTAGGAGAAGTAAAACAAATGGCGTCACTGATAACTGCACCAATAATCACCTTAGTAAACGTCTCTCCTTGGTTGAGTAAATATAGGAGTTTTGTGATGACCTGCAGTGTAAGGAAAAAAAAACAAAAAATAAAATAAAAGTTCGAAGCACCAGAGATAATCCAATTGCCCTGGTCAGAGTGTAAGGAATCAAACCTGGGAGCATCGTGAAGGATTAAGTTGGGGTTCATTAAAAACCCTAGCTTCTTGAAGGACCGCTCCTTTCTCAATCCCCATAAAGGGAGAGTACTCTGCTGCAGACCAAACAACAAAAACAAAAACTATATCAGTTATCAGTCATCACACTTCAATCAAACATCAATCCATCACCCAAGAGGCCACAACCAGCTCAAATTCGATATCACGTATTAAACAAATAAAAAATGAACACTTTATCAGTCATCTCCTCAGATCCATCAACAACCTAGGATTCCAAGAACATGATAGCAATCGCAGCTCCTCAATTGCACAACAAGTCCAAATCAATGCATCACAGCCAACAGGATCGTCCACCGGATCAACTTTGTCAACAAATGGCAAACATTGAAATAAATCAACCTCAAAAAATATATTTAATTTCCATTTTCATTAACAGCAAGAACACATAAAAAAATTGAACAATTTATCAGGAAAAAAATGAATTATCAAGCCAAAACCACTCCACTCAACATTCGATTTCGAACCAAACAGTCAAAACTCAAATAAATCGAACGGAACAATGTCAGATGAATATCTACCGAATCAGGTTGGATCAAGCACAGTTTTGAAACGCAAAAGCGAACGATGAACAGACCAAAACGAGGTTGAAGAAAACGAGGAGAAGGAAGAAGAACCTTCGTCATCACGATCGTCGTCCTTCTTGACGAGGGGTTGAGCCATGGCGAGAGGGTGAGGAGGAGGGAGAGGGGAAGAGAAAAATGGAGGGGTTGGATCTGAGAGCTGTGGCCAGTGAGGACGAAGGAATAGAGTCGAGGGTTTTATTTATAGAACCGACCGGATTATTCACTTATGTCGTCAACCCTTAACCGGACGGGCGGGCTGTTTCTAAATAGCGTGGTGCTTAAACATTGCTTGGCTCTAACTTGGCTTAAACAATTTAGGCACAGTTATTAGCTTGAAACAATAGTTATACGACTTAATTATAGGTGGCACCGTATTTTAAATATTATCTATTCGAGGGATAAATATGATTTATAAGCCGTGACAGGGAGGGCGTGCCCGTGATATTTTTGTTAATGGAGAGATTGCATCTAAAATTTATTTTACAAAAAAAGGAGCTGGTTTTACTTGGATACAACTATCATGAGCAGTGAGGTTTGGTTTAGGTTGGTACAAGTTTGTTTGTCATAAAAATAAAAAAAACAATAACGGTGGGTCACAGCGGCACCGATTACCACCAACAAAAAATGGTCGAACTTACCGTGAAGAGTGACTATTGTTGGCCACTTTGCCAAAAAAGTCATCGGAAGGGACTCTTTTGGCCACAGTAAAAAGAGTAATCGTGGAAATTTTAGAGTTTTTTTTTTAAATTTTTTTTGTAGACCTATAGTTAGACATTAGAGGAGACTGGAGCCGATGGATCGATGGATAGTTAGGCTATCCATAAGCAGGGTCGGATGGTGGCCTATTTCATCCGCAGTAAACGTTAAAAAGTTTTGATTTGGAGGAAAGGGGAAGAACTTTAGGGCTACTAAACGAGCGAGTGAGCCAAGCTCAGCTTGTGCTCGAACTCGACTGAAATAGCTCTAAGTTCATTTGTGCGCTACTCGAGATCGAATGAGTTTTGAATATATATGCTCGAAATCGACTCGAACATTTTTTATGTCGTTCGAGCTCAACTCAAGCTTGAATGCACTTATACTATTTAATTTTGAGGAGTTAGTAACTAGCTCGTTTGGGAGTTCGAAATTAGCTCGTTTGAGAGCTCGAAACCAGCTCGTTTAGGAGTTTATGGTAGTGCAGACACTAAGAGAGCATAGATTGTATGAGAAGTTTTTAAAGTGTAGTTTTTGACTGTCAGAAGTGAATTTTCTTAACCATATCATCTTAGCATCAGGCATCTCAGTAGATATAGTGGGAACAGCTGAAGATACCTACAGAAGTTCGGAGTCTCCTAGGCCTAGTTGGGCACTACAGACAGTTTATTCATAATTTATCTTCCATAGCAGCACTTCTTACACGGTTGACTAGGTAGGAGGAGCGGTTTAGATGAACAGACAAATGTGAGAAAAGTTTCAAGACGCTAAAGGAGAGATTGACTTCAGCACCTATCCTCACATTGCAAGAGGGATACGAGGATTTTGTAGTTTACACAAATGCCTCAAGAATTGGCTAGGTTGTGTTTTGATATAGAAGGATAAGGTTATAGCTTATGCATCTCGTCAATTCAAGGTGCAAGAGTATAACTATCCTACACACGACCTGGAGATTGCAATAGTCATATTCGCTCTCAAAATATAGAGGTACTACTTATATAGAACATCTTTTAGACTTTTGACTAATCACCAAAGTCTGAAATATGTCTTCACGCGAAAGGATTTAAACAGCAGACAGAGAAGATGGTTAAAGATGTTAGTAAATTACGAGATTGACTTAGCGTACCACGAGCGCAAAGCAAATGTGGTAGCAGATGCATTAAGTTGGAAGCCAGGAGTCTCATACTCTGTAGGATTTGCAACAGTGTTAATGGCTCGGTATACTATAGGCCAGAGACAATTGGTTAGAATGATGGTGTGATTAACCATTTAGTCGAGTGTACTTGAGCAGATCAAAATTGCACAGGAAGCAAGACTCATAGTTGAAGTTGTGGTTGGAACAGGGAGCACATCAGGAATTGGCTAGAGAGGCAAATAGGTTAGTCAGGCTGATAGGCTGACTCTTTGTGCCAAATGTTCAAGAGTGTCCTAGACTTCGAAGTATGATTCTTCATAAAGCTCACACGTCGAGATGCTCAGTGCATCCAAGTGGAGTGAAGATGTACCACGATGTATGAGACATATTGGTGGCCAAGAATGCAAAGAAAGGTATATAACATAGTTGCTAGATGTTTAGTGTGCCAACAAGTGAAAGCTGAGCACACATGCGTAGGTGGAATGCTACAGTCATTGGAAACCCCAAAGTGGAAGTGGGAGAGCATAGCGTACACTTTGTAGTTGATTTGCCTAAGACCCGCTTAGAAAAGGATGCAATATGGGGTATAGTAGATCGACTCACAAAGAGCGCATACTTCATACCAATTAGGATGGATTACCCACTGGTCACTTCAGCCACGCTATATAGAGATCAGATAGTCATGCTACATGGAGTGCCACAGAGATCATATTAGACTAGGATCCGAGGTTCACGTCTCGATTTTGGAAAGCTTTTCAGGCAGCTATGGGCACTTAGTCAAGATTAGCACAGTCTTTCACCCTTAGACAAATGAGCAGACTAAGAAAACCATATAGATCCTAGAGGATTTGATCCAAGCATGCATTTTGAATTTCAGAGGAAGTTGGGAAGAGAACTTACCTCTAGTAGAGTTCTCCTACAACAACAGCTATCAGGCCACAATAGGAATGACACCATTTGACGTATTATATGGTAGACCATGTCGATCCCCACTATGTTGGGTAAGGGCAGCGACCCAGTAGTAGTTGGGCTAGAGATGATCAAACAGACCTAGGAAGTGGTAATGTTGATTAGGAAGAGAATGAGTTTAGTTCTGGATAGACAGAAAAGTTATACTGATCAATGCAAACGTGAGGTTTATTTTGCATTAGGAGATCACGTCCTCCTGAAGGTCTCTCTAACTAAAAAAAACATGAGATTTGGGATGCAAGGGAAACTCAGTCTGTGATATATTTGACCATTTGATCTGATCGAGAGCATTGGACCAGTGGCTTACAGGCTAACATTGTTGCCTCACCTATTAGCTATGTGCGATGTCTTCCATGTGTCAATGTTGAAGGAGTACCATTCAGAGTACTCTCATGTTGTCAGTATCCAGAAGAGATAGAGCTGCAACTAGACTTGACGTATCCAGAAGATGCAATTCGGATTGTGGATCGTAGAGTGAAGATTCTCCAAAGAAAAGATGTTCCCTTAGTACGATTGCAATGGACTCAACAAGGAGTTGAAAAAACTGCATGGGAATGTGAAGATGAGATGAGGAAGAGATACTCAAAGATATTCGAGCAACCAGCTTCACAGCCAAGTACCTTATCAGAGATTAGTTTTTTAGATTATGGATGAGTTTGAAACTTCCTTGGTTAAAATTTCGAGGAGGGAAGGTTGTAAAACCTGTGTCTCAAGTTAGAGTTTTACATTAGCAAACCAGTTGGTTTGAGTCAAGTCAATTTCATGAACCGCATGTTGATTCGAGACCAGTTGTGAGTTATGAGCGATGAGGGCCAAGTATATCTGAGTATATAATGATAATATTAGAAAGATGTTAAGAAATGAATTATCAAAGTATATGATAGTATGTAGTATTTTTTTATGTATTTGATCATAGAATATTTTTAGACCAAATAACTCATTAGGACGTGTTATGAAGTAGTTTGGGTGGGTTACTAGTTATAGAACATGTCATTGTGATTTTATGGTGTGTATCATATTTTATGGGAATTTTCCCTATTTTTTAGATTTTTTTAGCATTTATAACCAATTAGTTATTATTTTTGAGTCGAGTCGGAGTCGAGTCCAATTTTATTCATGAAACTGCCACTGAACTTCTCCTCGGCCTTTTCTCTCCCATACTCGATCGCCACCCATCTCTGCCCTCGTCCTTGCTGCCGACATAGCCTTCGGCCCCCGAGCCTTGCCATGTTGTCGTAGTGCCTCCCCGAGCACCCCTAGCCACTACCTGGTCGCCACGATGCCCTATGTAGCGAGGGCATGCCTAGACTTGTGATTTCAAAAGATATTGTAGGCTAATGCCTGAGAGTACTCGGCCTCTATACTCAAGGCCAGGAATGATGCGGAAGATGTAGAGGGCTACAAGGAAATAGAATGATTTTTCCGCACAAGGGATAGTTTAAAGTGGCCAATGAATGAGGATAAGATAGATAGGGGGATGTTATCACGTGAGGTTGATGACTCCTAATTATTACCCTTATGTGAGTTCTATGAGGAAGAGTAATGAGGTTTTCATTTAATAGGAGGGTCATCTCTCCTCTGTCAGTTTGTTACTAGTTATTTTTGGAATGGTAACACTCGTTACTAACTCTTTTTTATTATATATATAGGTGAGAATTGTGAGAATTGCGAGAAATGAGCGTTGTTGGGTCTGTGGAAGAGTAGTACTGAAATCGCGCACACATGTACCTGCCGAGTATAATTGGTGATGATGATGTGTGTTGAATTGTGTGGATGATGAAATTTAAATGATATTCTGTAAATTACTATAAATATTTTGCATGCAAATGAAAATAGATAATGGAAAATGATTAGGTGAGCAACGGAGCTTAAGCTCTGATCAAATGATGAGGAAAGTAATGATAACTGGAATGTAAAGGAAATTTTGTGTTTGGACTGTGTTTTTGCTATAAATATATACCGCTTGTTGTTGATAGAGTGACCTATATTACATTTTGAGTGGAGACTATCTATTTTGCTTTAAAAATAAATATTTAATTTAATTTTTTTTGTTTGGTTTGTTTGTGTACTTGTTTCCATATCATAATATATATGTTGGACAATGTTATAACCCAAACATCTCATCCATGTTTTGTATGTTGCATCAGCATCTTGAGACACTGAGGTAGATCCTGGTCAGCTTAACCGAATCAAATAGATTAGCAAACAGTACAGTCGCCTGTGCATTTTCATATTGGTTCACAGGTGAAGCAAAACGGGGTGTTACAAGGATGATGGGATGTACAAGATATAGATGAAGCTTATGAACCATAAAAATAATTTCAATGACAAAATTTCCTCAAGGTAGGTAAAACTAATATCCTCAAAATGTTTATTCCAACATTTAATACTATTGATACATGGGACATGTATTTAATATTTTCGTTTGTTTTTGCTAAAACATTAGCAAATAATTTGAAATGTGCAAAAAGAGAATAATTGACCAGTTTACAATTCTTCCTAAACTGGTCAATTATTCAAAAAGATTAGCAAATAATTTAAAGTGTGCAAAAAAAGAATAATTGACCAGCTTACAATTCTTTATATTGAATCACCATAAAACTTTCTCACTATAACTATGTTGATTAAAAAAAAATCTACATTTTTATCTTTTCGAATCTCCATTCCAAGAATCTTCTTAGCCACACCTAAATCTTTCATATCAAACACACTTTTGATTAAGGACTTTAAATCATTAATTGTATACTTATTCTCAGATGTAATTAACATTCCATCCATATATAATAATAATAAATAAATAATCAATTAGAAAGCTTTTTGTGGTAAACATAATTATCGCATTGACTTCTAAAATAATAATGCCTGATCATAAAAGAGTCAAACCTTTTACACCATTGTTATAGCAACCACCCTAAGTACAAACTGATAGGCCTACGACATCTCTTTAAAATAGTAAATTTAAGTTGAAGATGTATAAACATCACTACTAATAAATTGGATTTTGCAATATGGGATTTAATTTAGGGATGTCACAATTGGCTTAGAAAATGCTTAAGTCCATAAAAGGATTTTTTAAAAAGACAAATATAATCTTCCTTATATGGTGCAATATAATCGCCAGGCTATTGTAAGTAAATTTCTTTTTATAGCTCACCATGAAGAAAAATTGTTTTGATATCAAGTTATTCCAATTCAAGGTTAAGCAAAGTAACTAAAGCAAGTAGCATGTGAATTGAAGTATGTCTAACTACAAGAGAAAAAACTACATTAAAATCAACACATTCTCTTTGTGTGTCACTACTAAGTGTGTTTTGAACCTTAGATTTTCAATACCAGGGTTGCCTTCTTTCTTTTTATCAACCTATTTACAATCTATAATTTTCTATCTTTTACACTGTTTAACAAGTTCCTAAGTTTTATTTTTCTCAAGAAATTTAATTTCCTCATGCATGGAAATAATTCATTTGTCAAAATCTGCATGAGAAAGGGCTTCAAGTAAATCATGCAACAGATAGAGCATAGGCAATGAAATTGGTTTCACCCTATCCCTATGGTGGCATGATTTCTCTCCTTAGTCTATCCTTGGCACTATTGTTCTGATTCTCTTGAGAAACTTGCTATTGGTTCAATGTTAATAGAAGCAGCTCATTTCGACTTAGCTCAGCTAATGACAAATCATGTTAACTTGAAGCATCAAGTTTTAGCTCCACCTTTTCCTCATCACTTTCACAAATACATGTATCAAGAGGTGAAGAAAAAAGAAGCTCCTTCTTTGGATTGAGCATAAATAACTCATCAAATGAAACATCAATACAAATAATAAATTTTAGTGACTTTAGATCAAAGCACCATAGTCTATACCCTTTCATGTCAAATATGTAAGGAAGAAAAATGCACTTTGTAGCACTTGGTTTTGAATTACCAGTATTGGCATGTGTATATGGATGACATTTGAAAATTACTAATTAAAGTAATTAGCCTAACCACTTTTCCTATGAAGTTTTAGAGCCAAGTGATATGAGTGGAGAGCTGTTGATTATGTAAAATGTTGTTGATTCTGCTTCCACCCAAAACTCTTTGCCTAAAAGAGTATTAGAAAAGCATGCACCAAGCTCTCTCCGAAAGTGTCCTACTTGTCCATTATGTTACGTCACTTTGTTGATGCATACCAACAATTGCATGGTGTTTAAACATACCTTCATTTTTATAGAATTTAGTAGAGCTAGTTTTACAAAACTCTAAACCATTATTGGTTCTAAGTTGCATGACTTTCTCGACTATCTAACTTTCAAGCATAACTCAGCCCATTGGCCTGATGATTTTAGTGTCAGTTCTCCCTTAAACTAGACCGAGTAGCATGTGACAAATTTAATTTAGTTGTTTATGTTTTATGAGGATATAATTTGTATGTTGTGTGGGCTAAGGCTCTAGCTTTCGTGGTGTTAGGCATACTTGTAGTATATGTATGCTGGTACGACTATTTTTTTATTAATTTTTTCCGAGTGTTGTCATGTTTTAGTTAGATTTTGGATTGTGTCCCATATGTTAGGACCATTTTACTATTATTATTATCTTAAACTCATTGGTAATAATTTATAAAGGATGCATGATCTTAGTGGAGTAGGTGACAGAGGTAGACATGTGTATGTAACTAGTTTCTTTGTAATGATTTACTTATTAAAATGAGAAAAATGGGTGAATTAATGTGTAAATGGGTGCATGTCTAGGGGAAGAGTGCTCATATGTAGGGGAAAATATGAGTGCATAGTGTTTAGTCATCTCACGAGTTTGAAATTATAATATCAATTAGTGAGAATGACTAACTCATACTAGGATCATCAATCTCTAGTTGGTCATAAGTTGCATGCATGAGCATCATGAGCATTGCATTCCATGACATGACATCTTGCATTATTTATTAGACTAACACCTATATAGGTACAAAGCATTGAAAATGCAAGAACTACATAACTAAAGTTTGAAGATGTTAAGACTTGAAAATCTACATGACAAGCTCAAGGGAATGTTTTATTAGGATTAACACTAACTATTTAGAGAGTTCACAACAACCTGGGAGTTGTCTTCATCAATAAGTGTCGATGGATGTGTTGAACCTTGTAGAGATGAGACAACATTGAAACTCTTTAAGCATGACTATTGGAATCTATAGATCATCAAGGGCATCAACTTTATGAAGTCTCCAAGTGAAGAAAAAGCCCAAACAACCAAATTGAAGGTTGAAGAATGAAAAATGAAGTGGAGTGTTGAAGTGTTCAACACTTTGGTTTGAATTCGGCCAACATTTGGTCAGGAGTTCGACAACTGAAGCATGGAGGTATAGACTAAGGAGAAAGACATTTTGACCAATGGCTAACCTTTGGTCATGCATTCGGCAACTAAAGACCATAGGCTTGATGAGCATTGCATTTGGTTACCCTTTGGTCGCGCGTTTGGCAACAGAAGGTATCTTAGGCAAAGCTTAGAAAATTGATCTGTAAAACCCCATTTTTGGGTTAGGGTTTTACCCGATTTGAGTTTTGCCCTATTTGGGTCAATATCGAGTTGGTACGAGCAAGATCGAGCCAAACTAGTTTTAGATTATGAGTACGGGCCCAGATGCCGTATGAGCATGTTATAATGGCTGATTATGCGAAACATGCAGATAATAAAATTACGAGTTATCAGTGTATACTAAGGTATACAGATTTGCTTGTATATGTTAGACAGGATTTTAGGCCTAGATTTAGGCCGTTGCGGCGTTTACTATCCGTTTGGGATTTTGTGGGTACATCATTTGCATGTATCATAGGAATTTTAGATCACTTGATTTATGCCCCTGTGGGCCCAGTTTGATTAAGTTCAATGTTCGAGGCCCATTTAGCCTTCTTACCTCGATTCCCTCCTATAGAGTCAATTTCAGGACTCGAGTCCGTTTCGAGTTCGGACGGTCTAGATCCGAACTTTCCGTCCATATCTATAATGTATATACCCATAGGTGGGTCCCCACTAGTCCACGAGCTGTCGAGCGTCCAGATCGTGCCACGTGACAAGATCAGATCCATTCAATCAACCCTAGCTTCCCATATAGATTCTTTTGGTTTTCTCCCATTTTCACTGTTTTACACCCTTTAGCGCCGCCGCCACTTCGGTTCATCACCGGCGAGTCTCCGCCTCGCCCCCGGCCACCGTACCCACATCCCCATGACCGCCTCATGGCCGGCTTTCCAGTCGTACCTGTCATGACCACCGGCGCCGCCGTGGTCGCCGTCGGTGAGGGAGTTTTTGGAGTCGGTTTTCGCCACTGCCGCTACCCGTTCGAGCCATTTTCTAGCGCCAGCGAGCCACCACCGGCCGATCAAACCACCCATACAGCTTCCCCTTACTTGGATCTACAGTTTGAGATATACATCGACCACCTCCATGGCCGCGATCACCGCCAGCGACGTCGCGACACACGGCGGCGATGCCGCCTGTTTTCGGCCGTTTTCCGGCTAGCCAGTGGCCAGACTCCTCCGATCGCCACCACCATGACGTTCCCCGTCCTCTCCTCTGTCGATCCCAACTGGCGGTCACCCCAACCGTGCCGCCATCGGCGTTCTCCGGCGACGGGCATCGCCGCCCCTGTTCGGCCTGTTTACCCGGTTCACGTGTGTTTGCTCGTGATCATGTCTGCTGACTGCGACCGCATCCGCTTGGGCATGTTCGAGCCCGTCTGCCCTGTCCAGGTCCGCACATCCAACCCAACCCATTTTTACCAGCCCGGGTTGGTTCAGGTCATTCAGCTTGATTCGGTCTAGTTCAGCTTGGTTCGGTCTGGTTCAGCTCATTTTTGGACCGTTTTCGCCCGTTCTTGCACCGTTTTCGGTAATTCGAGAACCAATACATTAATTTAGATGCATATTCACATTCTCTAACATGATTGAATGTTATGATGAATTTTTTTAATTTTTCATTTATTTATTTAATTATTATTTATTATTTATTTATTTATTTTTATTAATATGTTTATCATATAAGTTGAATGTTTACATGATTATTTGTTATTATTAATATTATATGTACTTATGAATATCAGTCTTATTATGGTCACTAAATTTTATTTATTTATTTATTTATATATTAGAATTTATTTATTTATTTATTCGTTATGTGTATGTTATTATTTATTTGTAATTAATTATGTATTCTTGTGTTGTATGACTAATATTATTATTATTTGTGATTAATGAATATTAACTATTTATTTATTATTTTTTTAGTATTATTTAATTAATTAATAATTATTTGATTATTTATTTCCTTACTAACACGAGTATACCTAATACTTACTCGTGTTTACCTGTGTACGTATATAGTATAATTATATTATTATTTTGTCATTAGTGTATTAATTATGTTCATGATTATGTGTTTATTATTTATCTAATTATCCATGAGTGTAGTTTCTTGTATATTTATTATTTATTATCTAGTTTTATTATGTCTCGATTTGCTTGCCAAGTGTTTAATTATAAGTTTGTTAGCATTGCTTCCTTTATTAGGATATATTCATGATATGAACACACACCACAAGCATGCATCATATAGGGATGTTAGTATTTTACTTAGCAGTGGGTTCCGATGTAGGCTTCGGAGTCCGAGCTCGCCGTAGATGTGCAGATACGCTTTGAGCTTTGAACACAGGTCCATAGGACTCTCTCTCTCTCTTCTTGACTCCCTGCATGTATGGTTTAATCGTATTTTAGATGTAGGATGACATCGAAAGTGTTTTATCGGATCCTTCCGATGTCAGGCCATTTAGCCGTGTTTTTACACATGTTTAATAAAACTTCAAGGATGAGATCCCTTGTTGGTTTTCGAACTTTAGCTCAAAAATCTATTATACAAGCCTCATCCCTAAGCCTATTATATAAGTACACGCTATTTTTTAGATTTCACGAATAAGAGAATGAGTGATACGGAGATATGTATGGACCGTGCTAGTACTCCTTCAAACCATGAGGTAGTGCGGGTGTATGATGGTACTGCATTATGCAGCGCATTTCTAGAATATGTGGCACTAACTTAATTGTTCCTTTTTCCATTCGAGTACAGTGGCGAGTGATATGGAAGGTGTGAGGGCGTAAGCGCTGTATGTATGTATGATTATGATTATGAGCCATGCATGCGAGCCGGCATTTGTTTAAGTATATTTGCTTACTGCCTGGTGTGAGGCATTCTTAAAGTTTCATATGTTTTCGTGGGTAATGGAATACCCATTTGCCAGATTGTATTAGTTATTTTCGAACCAGTAACATTCGTTACTAACGGTTTTCTTATAATATATGTAGGTCTCACAAATCCTATATCGACTTCGGCGGAAGGATATATAAATGCTACACACACTTGAGCTCAACCTAAGATTTTCTTTCTTGCATTTATTTATATTTGATGTATTTTGATGTTTATTTAACAATGTCTTCCATTCTCATGACACCAAGAGGGTTATTTCGATCTATTTGATCAATCGAGTCGTGTCGACTATCAGCTTTAAACATGACTTGACTCGATCACAACATTTCTAATTCGGTTCTTAAGTGAACCAAAATCGGGGTGTTACAGGCGGCAAGCTCCTACTCCGTACCTACACATCAAAACTAAATACTAACACCCGTTCATAATGCAATCACACATCCTATAACATACACACATCAACCATATATCAATCAACACACATCAATAATAATCAATATATTTTTCCTACTCTACCTTACATTAAATCACAATACCTATGTAGTTGGCCTATTTAATCGCCTAGCATTTCTTTTAATATCACACAATCACATACATCCATATTTTTATTAACATAAAAATATATAGCACACCAATCATCCAATCATACTATCCTAGCAGATTAAGCTAATAATCATTATTTTAAATAACTAAATTAAAATAAATTAGACCTCGCGCGTCGTCGGCAATCGGCGACGGCTAGGGATTCGTCGCGCGTGTCGGAGCTCGAATTCAGTGCTTAGTGGCGTCCGACATTTTATTAGGTTCAATTGGATGAACTCGGCAGAAAACCAAGCAATTCCGATCTTCCAGCAAGTTCGGCAATTTTCCGGCGGGTCCCAGCGATTTTCTGGCGACTATCACGGAAGGGCAATCGGGGGTAAGGATCGGCTTCGTCTCGACAAGCCCGACCAAATGGTGGTGATGACACAGCCAATCGCGACGGTGATGGCCGTCAGCGGCGGCGCCAAATCTAGCCGCGCGGTGGGTCACTCCAATCGGCCCACAGCCAGCCTCGGCGGTGGCGCTGGGTAGAGGGTAAACATCAGGGAGGTTGTGGGGATGGCCCTCGGCATCACGGTGTTGGCGACCTGGCACGGCGGCGGCAAAATCGAGTGAAAGCCAGTGGCGGCGTCGCGAGGCGAATCCGGCGTCGTGGCGGCGAGTCGGTGGCCGGGGTTGGTCGGGGCAGCACGATGACGGCACGACGAATCTCGACGGCATCGATCGGCAGCCGGTCTCCGCCGGTGACAGCGGTGGCGACAAGGGAACAGCGGCGGGGCGGCGTCAATGAGGGTTTGGGGAAGAAGGATCGGGAGGGAGGTAAAATACACGGGTGGTAATTTTGTAAATTAGTATTGATTCGATTCCTACTCGAGGCAAAATAATAATTATCTCGTAATAAATCTTAAAAAGTTTCTATAAAAATTGGGAAAAATCTCGTAAAACAAAACAAACAACATAACATCAATATGGCATGCTCTATAACTAATAACCCACTCTAACTACCCAATAACGCGTCCTAATACGTTAATCGGCCTAAAACTATTACTACGATCAAATCAATAAAATGAAAAATTACTACATACTTTCATATATTCTAATAACTCATCTCATATCATCTTTTCAACGTTATCATCATATATTCAGGTATACCTGACTCTCATCGCTCATAACTCACGCTGGTCTCGACTCAGCGTGAGTTATGAACTGACTCGACTCG
>JAVDBV010069219.1:0-22939 GCA_032619315.1 Piper longum
TATATATATATATATATATACTACAAGACCTCTTCTTCCCATGCATGTCCCTCTTGCGTACAAAGCAGGACATCTCTTACGTATTAACGAAGGTCCTAGCTGTCAGACCTTCCTACACCTTGAGCAAATTATACAATGTATGTAAGAGCTAACAACATTCTTACCACATTTGAGTGAAGATGAAAACAGTTGAATGAATATATAT
The DNA here is from genome assembly GCA_032619315.1 of Piper longum. Taxonomy (NCBI): domain Eukaryota; kingdom Viridiplantae; phylum Streptophyta; class Magnoliopsida; order Piperales; family Piperaceae; genus Piper; species Piper longum. The sequence continues at coordinate 206 of JAVDBV010069219.1, forward strand.
ATATATATATATATATAATTTAAATGATGTCGGACGCGTGAAGTGAAGGTGAAGCAGCCAGTCGGCCATCATGCTTAGCCATACAGAGCTTAAGGTCGACCGACCATGTCTCCTTATTAGTGAAAGGTAAAGTCCCAGATTGAAAATCTAATTTCTAGGTGGAGTGGAGTAGAAAATCCTTTATTCCTTTTCTACTATTGGGGATCCATTTGCAGCAGCCCTCCACATATAGTCAAGATTCTCAAGCGGCCCAACTCTTTGTCTTCTTCCCTCTTTAATTGTTGCCTTACACTTGCCTCCCATCATCAACAACCTTGGCTGGCTGCGGCTGCCATTCACTCCCAAAATATATATCTGAGTTTTTCACGTTTAATCCCGCACCTTTTTCTGGCCAGCAAATCTATATTCAAAGCCATAATTTTAAACATTTCTTTCACGTAAATATGTAGCAGGCTTGATCATCACCTTCTTCCCAATAGCATTTGGCATTTTCCAACAATGTCATATACATATATATGGTGATTGGTAAACGACAGATTGAGCTGTTGATTGTTGTGGAGCTAAAGAGTTGCAGGTGGTGAATGCTCTGCACAGATCAATAGAGGGGTATCTGTATACTGTGGCTTCTTTACGCTTGAGCTGCTCATGTGCAGTTTCACACAAGAGAGTTGCCAAATTTCCATGTGCCAAACGTGTTGTGTACTATTCGACCGTCACTTTTATGCTTCTATCCTAAACAACACGGCGATGAATGATTAGCTTTCAACCTTTGCTTTAACTCAAGAGAGAAGAAGTGGAAAAAGAAAGGATCAAAGATGGAAAAGATAATAGTGTGTGATGAAAAGACCAAAGGACTGGAAGTCTGGAACAGCATTGGTGGGTGGGCATGTGCAGCAGTGCGTCACTACTCAGCAGTTCCCCAGTTGTCTGGGGCTCTGGGCAAACTTTCCAAGATAGCTCATTCCATTACTAAAGCTAATCTTGACACAAGAAGTCAAGGAGAAGATTTGTGAAGAGATATTGTGTATCAAAAAGAGCTGATTGAGCAAGTCGGAGAGAAGCCTGCTAATGGTTGTTAAATATGTGTGTACTATAGTGCCTCTTTAGGCTTCTGTTAAATTAACTTCTTTTTTTTTTTCGTATATGCCATAGTCATCATTCATCTTTCCCATATGTTTTCCGGGGAATGGAAATGATGTTTTTAAGCCAGGTATATATATATATATATATATATGGATCCTCATATTATTCCCCAAAGTCATATAATTTCAAAACATTGATCACTGAAGAGATTTGTATAATGTTGTATAAATATAGAACTTTCAAGCTGATCAAGCCGTACTTATTATAAGGCTCTCGATATCTAACCATTTAATTATTTCATTTTATTTAATGTAAACATAAAATATCATATGTACACATTTATACTCCATCTCAGCTTATTACATATTCGGGCCCAAAGATCAACATTTTACATATCTGGGACAAATTGTATTTAAATAACAGATTTGAGGCCCAATCACTTGATTTGGCCATATTTGACCCTATACATGAGTTTGGGTTGGACTGTGGTTTTTTGGAGAAGTTGGGTTCATTAAATCAATAATATTGAAAATCCGGTTTGGGCCAGTTTATTTTGTTGGGCTTTAAAAAAAAATTTGATAAGTAAAGCAATAATATATTTTGAAAAATAATTTTTTTTAAAAAAGTACATATTTAGAGCATATATGTAATGCACATGTAATCTTATGCAACAATATAATGACCCTATTATTAAAATTTTATTTTAATAAATAAATTTTAATTTTATTAACAATATTTATTTATTTAAATAATTTAATTTTTACTAAAAATATATGCCATATGAGATATGACAATCGGATTGGTCAAGAAAAATCCGGACAACATTTAGGTTAGGAGTGCTGATTGAGTGAGTATGGGTACTATTTAGGTACTGGATCAACACCTACCCAGTGTATTCGATTTCTACTTTACGTACATGTATTTCATCCAATGGATACCTACCATTAATTTTATACCCCACGTATTATACTTTTTTATACAAAATCAAATTTTAGTGAAATTAAATAAAATATTTCAAAAATGAATTAGATATACAGGCACACCCCTATTATTACACTAATATATATTAATATATATAGTATATTAATATTTTTAAATTTCAGATTATATTTTAAAATAAAATATACATAATAATATGTAAAAGTATAAAATTGTTTAAAATTTTAAAATTTCCTATAATAAACAAATAAAAATAATATATAATATGTTTTAGAAAATAAAAATTTTAAATTATTTATATTTTTTTCGTAACTCGCTATTTTTTAATATTATTAAATATATAACGAATTTTATGTCAATCAAATACTTTTTCAATTTTAAAAATATTATTACCAAACATATTGAGTGTACTTATTGAGGCACACTATATACTCAAAATTTTATGCTATTTTTATAGTTCAAAGTTGGCAATCATGTCAACCACTTTCTACCACTATATTTTTATCATTTATTTAATTTTATTAAGATGCGTACTTACTTATGAATAATCTACCTTCTCTTCAAAAGCAGGCAACCCTATTGGATGTCTTTCACATCCTAAAATGTATAATTATAAAATGTTTTCATATGTATACAATATTTTTATATGTATCTGCTATATTTCTTATATATATGAAAATTATTAATATAATGTATATATATATATATATATCAAAATTTTTGTATAAATATTGTACACATTTTTAATAATCTCAATATAAAAAAATGAGCTTACTCTTAGTTAAAATTATTAAGTGTGTATAATAAGGGTTTATCTGATAAGTGATAGTTTGGTCACTCTAAAATTAAGTATGCAAGACTTTAAAAAAAATTAACTATACAAAAAAGAAAATAACATTTTAAAATTAAAAACATATTTTTAAAAAAATTATTATTTTTTAATATAATAAATAATATATAAACATAATTAATTATATTGTTAAAAAAATTATAATTAATAAACTTTAATAGGACTTATTACCCAGTATTGTCTACCCCATGAGGCACATGAAAATACATTTTTATTTGTAAAAAAATTATATATATAAAAAACATATTATAATTTTTATTAAAAATAAAATTTATTTATTAGAATGAAAATATTATTAGTAATATAGTTCATTATATTACATATTATTACATATATATTAGGTAAGCTACTCAATGTGTATACAAAAATTAAATATTTTTTTTTAAAAAAAATTCATTAATACTATGTATATTATATAATCGAACTACACCAATTAAACCGTTCCAACCCATATTTTAAACGTTAATATTTTATCTAACCCAGCTACTGGAAAAAAAACATAGCCTCAATCCAAATTGAAAGTTCAAACGCAGGGGCAGTCTCTCATGCATAAAGTGGACAATTTTGAGACTCCTATCTGTAAATATTTCCATCGGCAGAGTTGCATAACCTCTACGAACCCAACTGCTGTGGGGAGTTAACAATCTAATTAACAAAGCAATAATGAGTAGGCAATGTCTACTTCACCTGTCTCTGTTCAGTAATGACAAGTGACCCTGCACCATGGAAACACCAATACTAATTCTCTTCCAATTTTGCTTTTTCTCGACGATTACTAATTCTGCAATCTGAATTATTAGTCATCAGTCATCAAATGCTTGGCATGGTATGGCATAATGATCTTGTATTTGACATGAAAGCAACTGATAAGTGAACTGATCGATCTTGCACGTCAAGTAGATTAAGTAAGGATTAGAGTTTCTTACTTGAAATGTCAAACCCATATTGTCGTCACAAGGGAACATTTTTTTACGAGCCCAAATGATAAGCAGGTATTGCTGGCTGTTTTCCAGCTGCTGCTCCTTCCAGGCATGGTTCTCTGAGCAGACACCAGAGTGTAGATTTCAGTCCCATTCTTGTGAAGTGGGGCATGAAAAAGAGTGCAAGATGGTGTGAACGGCACAACATTTGCAATCGCTCCTCCACGAGGAATGTGGAAATTAGTGAAAGAAATAACCAGAGCTCTTTTTACGACAACGTAGTTTGAGTCTTTCTAGGCTCCTTTCATTTGCCTGTTTCCTGTCTTTGACGGGTTGGCGTTTACAAAAATGAGATTCAACAAGTCACGAGTTTATAAAATTGTCAAATACGAATTCATTTTCGATTGTAATTTTTTTTTTCAAAGCCGATTTTCACATGGACGCTATCATGTTTTTCAAGGTAATAAAAGTGATATCTATACCATCACGTTCAAGAGTGGGAAATCTAAAAAGAGTTGGGAAGCCTGCACACAAACACAAAGAATTATGTACATGGATAGTAAAATCCGGTAGAAAGCAAAAATAGGTACCCGCGGTGGTGTTGTGCTTTGACAATCAATCGTGTCATTGTATGACAAAAATGGGCTCCTACAATTTGTCTTTTTTTTTTTCCTCCTAAAAGAATTAGCATTTGGAAAGATGAAGAAGACGGACGGAAAAGTAGATCGATGACTTAACAATTACTCATGATTTTTGCTCGATTAAACCTCAAATTTGAATAAACCAAACAATAGATAAATTATTATATCATCGAGATCATGCTTTCAGAATCTATTAATTTATTCCTTAATCAACCTCACTTTACTTCAACGGCACAATCTAACATTAGCAACCAAGTGGACACGTGGTTGATATTTGATAAAGGCAGGGGCAATCTTCAAAAGGCTTAGGGGATTGGTACCAAGAAGCAGACTATGGGCCCATTAAATAATAGTGTGTGGGCCCATCTGAGAAATAATGAAACAAAGTACGAAAAATAGTGATCGAGGACAAAAGCTTGGCTGTGGCAAGCCCAAAACCGGTCCACCAAAACAATATAAAAATATAAAACTCCTTTGAAAGAATAGCCCACATCCAAGTATTATATTTGATCTTACCATGTTCCAAAAGATAAGCGCTTTAAACTATCCAATCATAAAGGAGAAAAGAAATTGCGCCTAAAAAACGATTATAATTACCAATTAATACTTTACACCACCTGCATTTAATAATTTACCGAGATTTATACATTATTCAATATATGCCACTATTCAATTATTTACGCCAATAATGTTCAAAAACTTAAATAAATTCCAAAGCATTGAGGGGGAACCTGATTGTGGCCTTCAATAGGCATGCTAATTGAATAAGCTAGCTTGTGAACTTTTGACATTCAGTTTGATTCGACTTAATTCGAAATTCGACACTTAAATACTCGAATTCGAATCTTAAGAGTTGAATTTGAGCAAGGCAGTATTCGACTTAACTCAAACTCAAATCAAAATTGTCTCATACCTCGATTCAATAAAATAATATAATAATATACATAATATTAGGGCTGTTCATGGGCCAATCCGACTCGAGTTTTTCAAAACTCATAACCGGCTTATTAATAATTTTATTCGGTTTGAGTTTTAATTGGTTCAAGTCAGGTTTTTATAATTTCGAGTTTCGAGTTGGGTTATTGAAAAAAAGAAAAATTGAGCTCGACCCGGCCCATATAAATAAAAAAAGTCAAGCTCTAGGGTATGGGATGGGAATGGGGGAACTTCCCAGCGGCGGCGACGGCTTCGTTGTTCCCCAAGGAAAGAACGATTGTGGCGGTTACTGGCCGGCAACCATCAGCAGACGACGAGCACTGGCGACAAGTGCAGGCAGCAGGTGCTGGCGACTAAGTGACGGCAATTGGGCGCTAGTGACTAGGTGACGGTGACTGAGCGCTGGCCGACTGGGCAATGACAATAGCAACTAAGTGACGGGCGACATGGGATTTTTTTGTCGGTAATTATTTTTTTTGTAAAAATAAGAATTTTTTGACTTTTTATTTGTCGGTAGTTATTTTTTGTAAAAATGAGAAAAAAAAAATTTGTTGTTGTCTTTTTTATTGTTTACCAGGAGAATATAAAACATCACGCTTTCTTTTCTTTGAAAGAAATATCGAGTCGAGTCAAGCTTATTCGAGTTACGAGCCAATCGAGTTACGAGTCGAGTCTGAATCGAATCAAGTCGATCCGGGTTTAATAGAACTCGTGATCGACTCATTTATCACCTAGTCGAGTTGAGTTATATGTATCGAGTTGTCGAGTCGAGTTATAAATAGGATGAGTTCGGGCCAGGTCGAGTCAACTCGTTAAAACTCACGAGTTAACTCGACTCGTGAAGAGCCTTACATAATATCATTTGTCTAATCAAAATATATTTGAAATCATAAATAAATATTATTATTAATTACATACTAAATAATGGTGGATGTGGGGGTATTTTGTTTATTATTTTTATTTTTTATTAAATTTGGGTCAACTTTGTAATCGAATAACCTAGATTAAATTTTAAAAAAAAAAATATTATCTGCCTCTACTAAGATAGTCTTTATATATATATATATATATTAATAATTTTAATTGTAACTAGTTATATTTATTTATATATAATATAATAACAACGTGGTCTAATAGCTTAGTAAGTCTTTACATTGTTTACTTAGAGGTCATATATATGCTGAGCTTATATTCCAAGTGAGATATTTTTGTATTTATAATTGAGCCAATTTCAAGCTTTATAATCGAGCTCACGAATAAGCTTATAAAATTAAACATTTCGAACTCGAACACTATAAAAAATATTTGAGTACTTGAATACCATAACAAATATTTGAATCCATTTTGAATATAAATGTTAAAAACCCGTTGGATCTCGAACCGAGTTTGAATGAACTCCAAATTATTCGAGTCGAGTTCAAATACAAGTTAATTTTGACTTACTTGTTAACCTAACCTTTAAGATAGTTAATATATTACATGGGAACTATCCTAAATGTTGTTGAACAAATTATTGTGCTGAGCCTTTGCGATCTTTTCTTAAAGTATGTGTAAGAGTTTAGATTTAGAAAAAGCCCACGTAAACATAATTGAACTGGCCTAACGCGTTGGCTTTGAAACATCTAACGCCCTTAAAAGAAAAGTTTAATTAGGGGAGGTAATTAAGGATCGGTGTATATTAGGAAGGAGGAAGTAGGCCCGCGGGACAAAAATGCCGAGGGCAATTATGTGCCATCAAGCCTTCCCAAATGTGGCCCCGCGCCCACAGCATCCCCCACTAACTGCATCACGACAAAAAATTGTACATCTTCTGTAAAATCCTTTCTCTTCCGGGGTGAACTAAAACAGCGCGCCAATCATGCTTTCGATGATCGGGGCTCCACCGTCGCTTTCCCTAATAAAAAAATATTGGATCCACAACAATCATCGTCACTTTCCCTAGGAAAAAAAGCGTTGGATCCACAACAATAATACCTTATTATTATTATTATTATTAGTTATTAGGGTTTGGGCAAACCATGCCCTTTCCTCCTTCAGTGATATTGTAATATTTGTTCAAATTTGAAACGTCTTTATGTACACTTCGGCCAAATTAAAAGTAAAAAATCAATAATATTAATGGGCAAGAACTAAGATATGGTTTGTGTCACGGGCCAATTTAAATTCAACAAGCCTTCACGAGCATCTTTAACTACAAAAACTATCTATACAAATAAGCTTTCTCCAAAGCTTAGATGGCTATCATATCTTATGTGAGATTAACCTAGTATTTTTCCCCTCACATAGGCAACTCAAATCCTCTTCCTACCATATATGCTGGACTTACATGTTAGATAGAGGTTTCGAGAGATTTTAATTTGAGATTTATCATGAGGCTCTCTCACATGTCAAACAATTCAAATTATCTTTTCCTCACATACTTTAGACTAACATACTATCATCTTTTCCTCACACATGTTAAACTTATATATTGTTCGAATGTAGACTCAAATTTGGTTTGTTACTACCAGGCCCCCTTATATTAGATTATCTAAATCATCTCTGTTCACATGTGTGGACCTTCATATAAAATGAGGGTTTAGTGACTCCAATCCATAAGGCTACCTAAATCATCTCAAAATCAAGGTATCTAGTATCAAAGTACCTAAACCATCACTCCCTCACATATATTAGAGCTGACGTGTTACAATTTAGACTAATTGACTTGCGTGTGGCTAACTTAGGGTTCTAACACTTTATTATGAGCTAATTTGTATTGAATAAGCTATTGTGGGCCTTTATTAAACTAAAATTTGGATAAGTTTTTTCAAAGTATCTATACAAGTCATCGACTACCACTATAACTAATGTGAGATTAACACAACAGTTTGATTTTAGTAAAAGTCATATCTTTATATTTATTTTAGGAAAAATTTAAATAAGTTATGCCTCGTATAGTTTATATGAGCTACATATTTAATTTAAATTTTGCTTATTAAGTTTTATGAAATAATATCTATATATATTAAAATAGAGTATATAAGTAAGAGGTTGATAAAATTTTATTTTTTTAATATCATCGTTACCTACTTTTAAATTTTTAAAAGATGTACAAGTTAATAGATATTTTAAAATTAATATTATTAAAATTAATTTGATAATTAAGATGAAAGAGTTAAAAAATTAGATTAATGTTGAAATTTTATAATTTCCATTATCATTTATTATTTTATTTACCTCTGTAATTTTTGAATCGTGGGACTTTGCTTAAAATAAATTATATATCTCGTATAAACAATATGAGGTGTAGTCATGTATACATGCCTCTTTATTTTATAGTAGTCATTATAACCCGATAATTAAAATTAATATCAATAAAATTTGAGTTGTATTAGTTAGACTTTTTGAACTCATTGTTTAGGTCATATATTGGTGTCTCTTCAGTTGTTTGAAAGTTGTATGCTTTAATAAAAATAACGTGAGTTTTTAAAATAAATTTTGAAAGTAGAAGTAATATTTTTCATCAGATTTTATTCAATATAAATTTAAAATCGATGACTATCGGTTAATATTTTGACTTTTATCTATTAAAAAGTGACAAAAATCGTGGTGTGGATTATGTCATTGCTCAACTACAAATAAACTCGTCTCTGGGATCAGTCCGATATATTTGGAAACCCGTCCGGGTCGGATCACCTCCCGTTAGATTTGGTCGGACATTGGATAGATTACAGATACGCACATAGATATTAAAATTCCATTTATACCCCTAAACCGGCATCAAATTTTCTACTGAGACCACTGTTAGAAGAATCATATGGTGAAGGTGACGATATCAGTCATCAGACAGTGGCAGCAACTTGTATCTTCGTCCACCGCTCTCCCTCCCTCCCCCTCTCTTTGATTCTTCCTCTCTCTCCTCTTTCTCTTCTCTCCACTTTTGGTTTATATTCTATTTAATTCTCACTCCCCCTACAACACCCGTTGTGGAAGAAATCATGGCGTTTCCCCGCCTTCTCTAAGCTCTATCAAGTGCTCCTTTTTTTTTTCTTACTTTCCTTCGCCAAGAGCATTTTCTCTTCGGTTTCACGGGGGCTTCCGGCTGCCCATTTGACTCGTTAGCCTGCTCCTCCAATGGGTTGCCGAAAATTCGTGGCTTTCAAGTCAGAGCCGCAGAGGAAGAAGAAGAGTGGGGGTGTGAGGACGCAGCAGGCCGGACGGGGGTCTTGCAGAGGGAGTTAAGTACGCTGTTCGGCCATGAGAGCGGCTTCTCGTGCTCTCTTTTGTTGGCACTGATTTGCATTGGCTAGATCTTTTTTTTTAATAAAAAATTTCCTGCTGTTCGGCGCCATTCTGTCTGTTTTTAAATTTTGCGTAAGTGGGCTGCAAATATTTTGCCTTTCTACTACTTCCGGCGAGATGGAGTACTCTGCGGTGAAAGAAATGCTCAAGGGCCTTTGCCATGAGAGGTGGGGCTGGTCTTATGCTGTGCTTTGGAAGCCGAAATGCGATAATCCGATGTAAGTCGTACTTGTCTGGCGCCATTGCATGCCTTACATTTGGTAGTACGAGTACAGTTCGACTTCAAACCCATGTTTAATTGCGTGGCAAACATTTTTTGTTTCTTTCTTTTATGGACCTCACCGGTTGAAAATGCTCGCAAATTCTAAGAAGCCGGTGTAGATGCGTTTTGTGGCTGCACGTACAGTTGGAAATCATTTTGCATCTTTTCGTTTTGTATTGATTATTGTGTCTGTACTTTTATCTATGATGCGACCTTGTTTTTGTTTTAAATCTACACTTCTCAAATTTTCAGTATGTTGGTTTGGGAAGATGGCTATTGCAGACCTGGATTTGTCGACATGTCTTACGAATGGGACGCACTTTGGCGCAAATCTGGAGACCCACTTTGCCAACAAAGGGTTCACGGAGGTTCTTTGGAGATACTAGTGTTCAGATTAATGTTTAACCAAGTTCATGCTCTTGGAGATGGGTATGTAGATTATTGCCTCCGTTATCTTCAAAAGCTCAATCTGTACATGGAAATCTAGTTTTCGAGGGTTCCTTGTTGCAGGATTGTTGGGCGTGCTGCTTCCGTTGGTGTGCACGAGTGGATTCTTCAAACTGTACAAGCAGGGAACAAGTCTGTTCTTGTGGTATGAGTGGATTCTTCATCTTTCTACATAATATGGTTGAAATAATAGCATCTTTTCTAGCGATGTGCTGGGGCTTTAAAATTTTGTGGATTTGCTTGTTGAGTGAAATTTCCTGGACAAATCAATTAAAGGTTACAACAGTAATCAGCTTGTGTATTTTGGCTGACAATTATTTCGACTCTTGGGATTTTATCTTCTTACATCTGTGGAGCAACATGTCGATTAATTTATATTTTATTGTTTTTTTCCCTCTAGAATGACGACTTGCAGCTCCAATTTTCTGCCGGTATTCAGGTTAACGCTTTCTCTATCTAATTTATATTTTCCATTTTCTATTATTGTTGCCTTTCATGTGTGAATGGGCTCTCATCTTTTTCTGAAAAATTCCAATACTCTGCAGACTATAGCCGTCATTCCTGTCCTTCCTCATGGTGTTTTGCAGCTTGGTTCTAACCGCATGGTGATTTTCTTACATCTTTGTTTCTTTAACTCGTATACGATATTGGCTGCACTCAGTATTGTTTACCACTATATTGTCACACTTTCAAAAGCTGTCTTGAATAAGCATTTCCCTCGTTACACTAAAATTTTAAGATTGAGTGAAGGATTTCTGTTTGACTAAATGACTGATAGATACTTGAACAAAATTTTTACTGGTAAATTGCATTACTTAGGGCAAATTTATCTCAATAATATACCTTCCCTCGTTACACTAAACGACTGCATAAAGTGCATTTTATCTTATAGTTAATATGTTTATCAATCATTGCAGATAATGGAAAACTATGGTTTTGTTAATCAACTCAAAGGTTTATTTCTGCATCTAAGGGCTACACCTGGCTGTCCTGTTACAACAAATTCTCTGCTGGACCAGAGTAATCATAACAAACAGGAGTCTTTTGCTGGGAAGAAAATTTTTAATTCTTCATCTGAGGTTCTCGGAATGTCACCCTTGGATTGTTATACCAACTGCCAAAAAATTTCCATGGCAGAAGTACAAAACCAACGTTCACCTTCGCATGTTTATGGAAATACCCAATATACAGCTTCAATGCAATCATTATCACCTAATCTTGATTCCTTAATTCTGGCAAGACATCCTTCTGGCCCCTCGTTGCATCAAACAGTTTTGTTAACAAATAATCATCCTTCTGAAACCTTTCTGGGTACAGAATCCTCCATTTCAGAAGTTGTTGAGTCCAGTCCTCAGGTGTCAGTTAGTGTAAACGTTTCTAGTTTGGACAATTATGTGGATGCTAGAATGACAAGGAATTGCAATTCAGGCTCTTATAAAGGTATGTACATAATTAGTTCAATTGATTGGAAATGTTGTTGTTCTTAACGCTAAAAGCACTGAAACCCTTTATTTACTCATTTACTGCATGCACATCAGTTCAAGGTCCTCCATTTCCATCTGCAGGTGATAGTAGATGCAGCATGCAACCTGATTGCTTCACTGGTGCCTCAGACTCTTTTTGTTCAAATCCCTCGTATTGGCATAAGAATGACAATGACTTGTTTCAAGCCCTTGGCGTCATTCCTTTTGCATCAGATGAGCACATATCTTCCAAATGTCAGAGTTTGTATCATGAATCTTTTCCAATTAAATCAGCAGCTTCGGAAAATGCTACTCCTTACACCACAAGGGAGATGGAATTGGAAGCTCAAGTGTCCACACATGCAAGTGGTGATTTGTTTGATGCATTGCATGTAAAGGTAAAACGTGGAAAGTTTTGTGGTAATTCTAATTCAATTGACACCTCTATTCTTGAGCATTATACAAATGATGGAGATGTGAGTGGCACTATTTCTACATGCATGAGTGAGCCGAGCCAACCTTTAGATGAATGCAATGACAGTCAAAATGATGCAATGATTCCTAGCAGTGCTGAAAGCGAAAGTCTATTGGATGCTGTAGTCTGGAAGATAAATTCTAATGCCAAACAAAAGTCTGAAGGGGATGCTGTGTGTTGTACAGAACTAACTGGGACAACTAGTTGTTCTGGTCAGGCGAACACTATTCCTTATAATCAAAGGCCTTCACCTCAAAAAGTTCAGGAGGAACAGTTACATATGGCACCCCCAGTTCTTGCATCAAAGTTGATACTGGCAGGTTCTAGCTTTGATTCTGTGCATTACACAAACAATACTGACAAAACTCTTCCAGTTGGAAGAAAATTTGCAAACCCTGTGAAATCGTTCATTGAAGATGATAAGAGTGCCAAGCAAAATAGCATTTCAACAGGGAATTCAGTGAGACCAAGTGAGATGGGAAAGTTGAACAGAAAAAGAACAAGGCCTGGCGAGGGATCAAAGCCAAGGCCTAAAGATCGACAGATGATCCAGGACAGATTGAGGGATCTACGCGAAATAATACCAAATGGTGCGAAGGTATGGATTTTTATCTTTTTGTTATATTATTATCCATATCGATTAAAAGCAACCTTTATAGAGTATAACTTCAATTTTGGTGGCAGTTTAGTTGTTACGTTATTTGTTTAGAAATTAAATTTGAATGCAATTCTTATTCTTTCTGTTACTTTTCTTCAATTCTGATGGAACAGTATAGCATCGATGCACTCTTGGAGCGCACAATAAAGCACATGCTTTTCTTGCAAAGCGTCACAAAGCATGCAGAGAAGATAAAGCAATCTGGAGAATGGAAGGTATCCTTATACTCTTAATAAATTCTAATTTTTGCAAGTGTAGAAAAATACATGGGTTAAAATTCCAACTCTCTACCTGATAGGTCAAAGATAAGTAAAAAACGTTTGCAACCATTTGTAAAAGGAAGGAAGAAGTTTTACTTGCTACTAGCTTATAACTACTTAATCCGTGGCTGATACTGCTCTATGTAATGTTGTTAATTCGCAGGGCAGGGATGGTGGATTGCCCTTGAAAGACAACTTCGAGGCTGGTGCAACATGGGCATTTGAGGTAGGCTCACAATCAATGATTTGTCCCATCATAGTTGAAGATCTAAGTGCACCTCGTCAAATGCTAGTTGAGGTATATTGCTTTCGCCTGTACAACATCTGGCTTGCCGTTCGAGAAGTTGAAATAATGATTAACCAATTTCAATATTGTCCAGATACTTTGTGAAGAGCATGGATTTTTTCTGGAAATAGCAGACAGGCTTCGAGGCATGGGATTGACTATCTTGAAAGGAGTTATGGAATCTCGAACTGGATCAATCTGGGCTCGTTTTGCAGTCGAGGTAATTGGAAGTAACTTGAATCTGTAGTTTGTTGTCCTACTGTTTCACTGATCCACCGCATTGACCTTGCAGGCACAGAAGGATGTCAATCGGATGGATGTGTTTGTGTCATTGATGCAATTCTTTGAAGCGGCAAAGATCAATGCATCAAACTTTAATAATGGGGGACACTTTGGAGAAAACACATTTCAGACAGCTACAGTACCTTAACAGGATAGGTTATTAGCATAAACTGACATTGTTGCTACTCTGATTCTGGACATGCTATGAGCTGGCTTGAGTTGTGCCTGCTGTGATTGGCAAATCCAGCTTCTTCTGCATTTTTAACATCTAACTCTCGGCTTGCTAGCCTTGAGCTAAGCACAAAATACTTGGGTCCTGTTGCTGCATGGTACTTGTGGGCTTGAATAGATGATTGTTTTAGTAGTAGTACGATTGCGCACTATGTTTGGAACAATATGATTTGGAAATGTAGAAAATTGAGTGTTAACTCGTGTACTTCCAAGTCTCAATGAACAGGTGCAAAGCCTGCTGATACAAAACTCGATGAATAGGTGAAGTCATTTTTCTGCATTGATCTTCCACTATTGTGGAGTGAGGCGCGTAAACAGGAGGTCTACTTTTTTTTTTTATAATAAATAGATGTCAACAGACGTCATGAGCACTATTACACCACCATACATCTGTAAGCTGCCATTTTGTGATAAAATGAGTTTTAAATGTTTACCCAAAAAAAAAAGTTTACAAACAAACAAAACAAAGATTGCATCAAAACCAAGCATGACAAATAATCTACTTCTAGATCCTTTATTCTTTCAAGATTGTATTTCATGCGCTTAGTATAATCTCCTCGTGAATCATTTTCGTAAGCATGCTGCTCGCAGGTGACCTTGAATGGTGAATCAGTGTTCATAGTATAGATATTGGGAAAATCATATAGTTATCATAATTTTTTTTTTCTAACGCATATTTATCATTAGTTGCATGACCAGGGAGGACTCCAGGAAGAGTTTTATATGCTAATGCTCTTTACTTTGTTTCCCGTCGCAACGCTTATAAAAATGGCAACACTGTCTCCAAGCTTACAGCGATTATGTGGGAAAGGAGGTTTCAGGCAGTCCATGGCAAGACATAAAACTGTAGTAGAAATTAATATGCGGTTACACTCCACAAGATTAAAAAAAATTAAACAACTTTGTCATTAACATACAAACGAAGAAGAATACTGCTATTTCTTTCCATCACTCGTGTTACAAAAATGGCCCCCTGATTTTCCCATATAATTAAACCTCATGGAACCCTCTTTCTTGATTAGGAGATGGGCATGGTTCCATGCTTACAATTGCCTATTTGTCTGCTTGACATCCTATGAAAGCAACGAACTGAACAAGTTGACGAGCCTATTACTATACTCATTACTGCAAATCTATTTATACACCGCGGCCTTGACCTGTTTTGCAGTGAGCACCAATGGAAATCATGTTTTGTACGGAGGCCAGAGTCAAGTCTATCAAACAAAAATGGTTGTGGGTCATCTCTAAGTTTGCAGAAGTATACATGAATGCGAGACAGATAGCAGAAGATGATCCAAGAAGGATAATTCACTGTCTCAAAGTGAGATTGGCTCTCACTGTCGTTTCTTTGGTCTATTATTTGAGATCCCTCTATGATGATTTTGGACTCTCTGCTATGTGGGCAGTCCTTACTGTAGCGGTTGCTGTCGAGTATAGTGTTGGTAGTTGCCCAGTATATGCCAAGCCATATTAGTTTTCAATAAGCCAATAGGCTATTAATTTACACATTGCATACACTTTCTTCCTTATACTGTCATATTAATATATGTAGGTTAAAAAAATTGCCAGGTACCACCCTTGGAAAATGCCTCAACAGAGCATTTGCAACATTCGTTGCCGGGAGCTCTAGCTAGCAGTTGCCGCTCATCATTTGGCAAATCTATTCGGGAAGGGGCAAATCTCTTCTTCTAGGATTTTTTGTTTTCCTAATATGTATACAAAAATTCAATTATCATTTCAAAATGCATTAGCAATTCTATGCTCAATCATCCAGTTCTGTTTAACCAAGTGGAAACTAACCGAATTGAGTCTTTACTTTTACTTTTTATGCGCAGGGGCTGCATCAACTTTCTTCTGAATTTTTTCCTCGGATTAAAACGAGGTATGATTATGGGTTGGGCGACGATCTCCATCTTAACATTTAGCCTAGTTGCAAGGACCGTTTACTGGTTTGAGGACATTTTCAATGTGGCCCAGCAAAGACTCGAACGATTCCATTTTCATTTGTCCCGTTTGGGCGGTGAGGAACTCCACCAGCAGACTGCTAGGAACATGGAGAATCTTTCAAGCTTTCTTGAAGGTAATTTTACATTTCTATATATATTATTGTTGTGCAAGTATTGTTAATTCACGGATTGATCATACATTGTTTGACTGCCAACAAATGGTGGACGATCGATGTAGTTTTTGGTACAGACTATTTCAAGGGAGAAGAAATGGCAGAGAAAAAGCCATTTCCACAAGGGTACAAAAACATTTTAAACACCATGAGTAGTGAAGACTTTATGCTACGTACCACGCACGCATCTCTTTAACCAATCATTTAGTACACACTCCTGTGTACTTGTGATTGATTCGCACATTGATGCACGCTCGCAATTCCAAATAATTTTTTTTTTGAAGTATAGCGTATAGCAGAAAAGTGAAGTACACAATATAAACAGATATGCTAAAAAAAATACAAAAAAAAAGTATACAAAGAACGATGCGCTAAGCACCAAGCAGCTTAGACATGTCACAAAATTTTACATTGCCTTACTTCGAAAACTAGATGACTCTGCAGATTCTGGTGTCTATAACTATAGATTTGGATGCTTCACATACGTCAAGTGCCTGGGCCAACGTCAAGCGTGAACTTTTCCATGCCGTCTCTGCCCACCGCTTCATTCGCTCTCCTTCTGCCTTTCTGTTTACCTGAACAGACAAGGCTTCTGCATACCCGCCTTCATATGTAGCACATAAAGGTCAATTGTCTAACATATATGATTACTATACCAGGATGTACAACAAATAAGAAATGCCCCACAGAGCAATAAACTATCGAAGAAGGGAAACAATGTTGAGCTGTAACAGATATGAAATATATCTTGGGAAAAAAGAAACAGATATGATATGCATTAATTTCTTATAAATAAAAGAAAAAATGCTAATGCAAGATTTAGAGCTCTTATGACATGAAAAACAATTGAAATTTCCATCAAACGAGTAACTATATATATTTAGATAACCCTAACCTCTTGCAAGTGCTACTAAGTCTCTGTAAGGTGGTGCCCCTTTCACTGCAGCAATGCATAAATGTTATCCCAACTTATGTTGTCATGGAGAATGGTTTTAACTTTCGAGAAAAAAAAAATTGTTACATTCAGAATCTATAGGTGGGGCTTTGAGCAATTCAATTGCCTTTCTGTACAGTCCCTGAAATCATCATAGACAATCATTAACAAAAAATAAATAAAAATAAAAACTAAAAGTGTACTTAAATCTAGCAGTTATAATTGCAATTTGCACAAATCAAATGCACCGTGAAAAGGGAAAACACAGTTTTATAACAACCAAAATATATATGAATATGTTAGTTGCACGAACCAAGTTTGCCCTAAATCTGAAACAAGGCACTAGATCTTATACATGAAAATTCATAAAGACACATGAATTACATAGGTGACTAAGACTGGAAGGCCAATGAAAATACTTTAGACCTCTCCAAATGACAGCCTGGAATAAAATGCAATGTGGTGAACACTGATAGAATGTTCAACAGGCCAAGAGCTACTCTATATTGGGTAAGTGGGTCACACATGTTGGATTGGTTTAAGAATGGCAATAGTTTATTTTTCATGGCTTCATGCGGTTTGTCTGACTCCTACACGACTACTGTAAATACCTGACATTTAAAACCATATCCTCCTACCTCCTGAATGAGAAGAGAACTTGAGCGTTCCATCTTTGCCTTATGTCCAAACATCATTGCTAATGATGTTAAAACAACCCCAACCTTTGGATGATTTGCACCTGAGATACATTTATAGGTGAATAGGAACATGTATAAACACGTTTTCTTACTTCTCCAATTATTGGCCACTGCAAGCCTGATAGTGAGGAACGAAGGAAGATAACTAACCAAAAAACTCCTCTGCTTTTGTCAGCGCTCTTGTCAATGTCTCTTCTGCTTCTTGAAAATTTCTTACATACAGACAAATAAGCATCAATCTTTGCATATTTATCAGGATTACTCTTGGGTCTCGTAGCCAAGACAAAATTTTCAAACTTAAAAGGAAACATTCATTTTAGGCAGAAGGCATAACATATGAAGTGCATACCCAGAGTGCATGGCAACTTGGCCTAAGCAACATGTGGCTCCCAATGAAACTTCTTCTGGAATCATATTGGAGGCTGCTAGAGGACATTCCCCAGATAACTTTTGGGTTGAGGAAGCCTCAAGTGCAGTCTGATATAAACCTTTTGCCAACATTAAGTTGCCCACTGAATGTAGATATTCCCCATGCGAAATGCAAACAGACCCTAGAAAAAGGAACCAATATGTTTCTGCTCTTCGAAAGCATGTCATTATCATATATCATACAGCACATACCAGGGAGCAGTTTATGATCAAGAAACTCATCGCCTTGAAGTTCTCTTAAGTAAGAATCAGCTTAGAAAAAACAATAAGACACAAACAAGTCAGTCCTTTATCTTACACAATCCAAATTGGACACTTATAACGATGACCAACTCAGTGCATTTTGTAACAAAAGATATTATCTCCAGAATTCGTTGAGCAACTTAATTTAAAAGCTGCATGACAAATAGCCGGGAACAAAAGAGATACGCAGGTAAACCATCAGTTTTATGCAAGACATTTTGCCATCAGAATGCATACCTGATTCTATATTGCCTATGACAAGGTCCACAAGCCCCTTAGCTGCTCTAGCCCGCTGCTGCACACCCATCTCCACGTCTCGTTGGCCAATCAACATTTGGCCATATTTATTTGCAAGGACTGATGAAGTAGAATCCTAAAAGAAAAGGATTATTCTATGATCACAAATCACATATGTTGATAAAATTCCAATCCATAACTATTATTAACCTGACCCATCGCCAAATATAAGCCTGTCAACGCCTCAAACGCTGCAACTGCAATTAATACAATCAACAAGAAGCCCTTTAAAACAGTTTCACGAGTTGATGCAACATCATATGTAAAATTTTCTATCCAGCACAAGCATTGTATCCATTCCATAGCTTCGCTTTCAACCAAAGAGTAGCTCAATTTAGGCTCAACAAGCATAACTACCACTCCTCACCTTTGACAGAAGCCGAACAATCGGTCAATTCAAGAACTCTCTTAAGGTTTTCCACCGCACTAGACATGTCGCCACTACAGAAAAAAGAAATTGTAAAGATTATAATCTAACAAAAGAAAAAATTCAAACATTGAGGCATGCAACTAAAGCAAACCTTTCCGATAACACAGTACACATAGCAAGCAAGACCATTCCCACGGCATCATAGTCGGGGGCATCACCCTGCTGTAGGTTACCAAGCCCCTGCTCCAACACCAGCAGAGCTTGCGCATATGACTCCTCTGCGGTTCAAACAAGAAAGAGGAATAGAACCCTTGTAGGGGAATGTGTGGAGAGAAGAGTGGGATGTGTACCTGATTTGCAGGAACGGGCATGGTGGATGGCGTAGTCGATCATCTGTCGTGCAACGGGTACGGCGCCGGCGGAGGAGAAGGAGCGGGAGATGGAGAGTCGAAGCGAGGATGGGCGGGAAAGAGGAGCTGCGGCGGAAGCAGCCTTTTTAAGAGCGATTCGGAACATGGCCGCCGGCGAGGCGAAGCTTTTTTTTCTGGCGCAAACTCGTCGGCCGGCTCGCCGGAGAGTAGAAAATCGCCGGATGGGGGTGGGGTAAAGGAATAGCAAACGGTTTTGACGCGATTTACCGTTCTCGTTACTGATAAGTAGGGCAGTAGATGCGTCGGTATTGATTCCGTCCATAGTATTCATCGTAATTATTTATTGTTTTAAAATTTTTTATCATAATGAAGCTATTAATTGAGTTAAAAAATAATCAAGTTTTTACTATCTTGTCATTGGTTAAATGATTAACTAATGATTTAATTTTTACTATTTTATATCATAAACTAAGTTTTTACTCAAAAAATATAAAATATTCTAACTATTAAATTATAGAAAACTAATGTGACAAACTATAAGTAAAAAATTTAAATTGATTATTTCATAAAAGGGAATCTTTAAAAATTAAATATTTGAAGTTTAAGGTCAATGAATAGATGAGTTTTATAATTATTTGTAAAATGAAAAAATAAAAATAGATTAAATCGGTTAAATGATAACAACATGGCCTTAATTCTTTACCATTTACATTGAAAGTCCGCTTAGTTAAATAAATCATCTTTTTTACCATTTTCTTATATAGTTAATTAAGTTCTTCATAGTTTTCATTCCATTTAATTCAGATCGAAGAGTAAATCAATAAATTAGGTGACTATTTACAACCCTATAGAAAAGTTGATAGGTTCAGACATATGCACAAGATTGATTTTCCCTTTACAATTTTGTGATTCAACATTCAAATCTTATTTCTTTTAAAGGTGTAAAACCCAGTTTAGGGTTGGGGTTTTACCCACTTGTATTTTGCCCAGTTTAGGCTAGTCTTGAGTCAGTTTGAGCAAGCTCGGGCCAAACCAATTTCCAGATCATGAGTATGAGCTTTAGATGACTGTATGTGCATGTTATGGTAGCTGAGTATACCTGACATGCAGATGATGACTTGAGATAGGCTATAGCATAACATGAGTTATCATTGTATACACGAGGTATATAAATAATTTTTATGAATTAGCTAGAGTTGTAGGCCTAGATTTAGGTCGTTACAGTGCTTAATATCTATTTAGGATTTTTAAGGTATCTCATTTCCATATATCATAGGAATTTTGGATCACAGTATTGTGTCCCTATGGGCCCAACTTAATGGAGTTGTAGGTATTCACCCCCATTGAGTTCAGGATTTGAGGTCTATTTAGTTTTCTTGTCTCGATTCCTGCCTATAGAGTCATTTTTAGGACTCGAGTTGGTTTTTACTTTAGAGAGTTTTGATCTGAGCTTTTCAACTATATATATATATTACATATATCCATAGGTAGGCCACACTAGGCTACGAATTGTCGGACGTTCAAATTATGCCATGTGGTGAGATCTGAACCATCCATGTTAGCCCTAGCTTCCACACAATTATCTTTTAGAGATTTTTCATGATTTTTGGAGTTTTACTATAACACCTCAATCTGGTTTACTCTCAACCTGGACCGAATCCGTTACAATGGATCGAACTACTTGTAAACTGATTAATTTGGTTGACCCAAAACTTAAACGACTACGATATAACCTTCTTAACATCTCAAGATGGAGTACGCCGCTAATGCGCAAATAATGTACGAATGAGATGCAAGACCTTAACAAGATGCTACATGAATGTCATGATAATAACCACACCAAAAATAATTAAAATAGGAACAAAATCTACAAAATCCTGGAATAAAACGGACAGAATCTCCCCTAAAAGTGCAATAAAGGGACGGCCTATTAAAACACGACATAGTACAATATATATACTTAAATGTTTGTCATGTATGATGAGTGCTTATGTGATGATTTATTATTATTATTGATATATTTACTTATTAATATTAATCTTATTCATGTTGATTAAATTGTATATATTTATTTATTTACTTATCTATTTGTTCATTTCATGTATATTATTATATATTTGTATTTAATTGTGTATTTTGAATTGGACAATTATGATGATCATGATATTATTATTATCCTGATTAATTAAAATTTACTATTTTTATTTATTTATTCAATAATTCTATATTTATTTAATTATTTATATATTTATTAACACGAGTATATGTGATATTTACTCATGTTTAGCCGTGTATTTATATAGTGTATGTTATTATTATTTTATATTTAGAGAATTAATTATTTTCATGAATTGATTATTTATCTATTTAGTCATGAGTGTAAGTATTCATTTATTTATTATTTTTTATTATGTCTCGATTTTGCGTATTGTATGTTTAGGATATACTGATAATGTGAGCACATACTACAAACATGTATCATACAGAGATGTCAATATTTTACTTAGCTATGGGCTTTGATGGAGGTTTTGGAGTTCGAGCTCGCTCTAGCGGAGATGCCATGCTTGGAGCTTGGGCCACAAGTTTGTTAGAACTCTTCTTACTTTTTATCGCTATAATCTATTGTTGATTTAATTTTCAGATCGCATGACGTATAAAATGGTTATTTTATCAGATCCTACTTAACACGGGCCATTTAGACATATTTTACTTTTGTAATTATACCTCGAGAATGAGACCCCTCGAGTTTGATTTCGAAAAACAAGATCCACCACAAGTTACCTTCGGGTCTATTATATAAATCCCTTCCCATGCAAGATGTGAGACAGGCGAAAATCGATAACCACATCTTGAGATAAAGCATGTGTTTGTCAAAGTAGGCTTTGGATTCGGTGAGCATCAATTCCATTCTCGAAGGATCCTGACAACTCCACCTTTGAGTTCTTCAAACCCGAAGAAGCGTGGAGGTTTACGGGTGATGCACTGCAGCTCATGTCTAGACTTGTGGTTTTAAAGGATACCGACGGTGCATACATGAGAGCACTCGACCTCAGTACTCAGGGTCAGGAGTGATATGGAGAATGTAGAGGGGTGAAAGAAAAGAAAGTTATGCTCCCGCGCAAGGGATAGTTTTTAAAATTGATGAAGCATGAGATGAGTTAGAAAGGAGACGTTGTCACACAAGCTCGACGGCTCCTAATTAAAGCCCTTATGAGAGATTCTATGAATGAGTATATATATATATATATATATATATATA
>JAVDBV010069220.1:0-19654 GCA_032619315.1 Piper longum
TGTTAGGTGTGGTTTTTACAAGTCAATGTTAGGTATATGTTAGGTGTGATTTTTGTTGAATGTAGAAGTCAATGTTAGGTATGTGTTAGGTGTGTTTTTGTAGTTTGTATTGATCTTGAGTTAGTATAAATACCCCCTCTCATTGTGTGTTATACACAAGGAAAAATAAGAGAAAAAAACAAGAAGCAAAGCTTCTACATTGTAAGAATTCAGAATTGACTGTGGATAGATTGTTTGGAGAAGAAAAAGAGAGTTTGTGTATTTTGCATTTATTTTTCTCAATATCAGAGTATTTTCTTGTCAACACTTTTACATCTTCACGGGGCGGATCACACTATTTGTGTCTAAGAAGTAAAAATTGTTGTATTATCTTTGTGTGAATCCGAATATATTTCCATCACAAGTGTAATATGTAAAGCCATTTGGCTAAAGAAAATTCTCAAAGATATTTTATGTGAACAACATGGAGCAATTACAATATTTTTTAAATAACATCTCTATTGTTATTATGAGTAAAAATCTTATTTTTCATGTTAGATCGAAACATATTAAGTTCATATATTACTAAAGAAAAAGAAATTAAATTAAAGTTCACCAATACTAAGGAATAAATGACTAATGTGTTTCAAAAGCTCTTATTTAAGATAAGTTTGTATTTTTTAGAAAAATGATGAACATTACAAATTAAGATAAAGTATTTAAAAATGATGTAATTTATAATTTATTGAACGTATGATATATAATATAATAATTATGAACTTGAGAGATGTTTATATACTAAACCTACATTTTATATATCATGTAATCGATAGCTAACTTTTGGAAAATAGTAAGAAAGTGGGGGGAAAAAATAGGAGGGAAGTCCTTTTGTTCATACCTTTGGTAAGATTTTATTTTTTATTAATTATTTTCAATATATGTTCTTCCCTTAGCAAAGTTTTTTTACTCTTCCATTAGCATCGTGTACACTATTTACTATATGAGAATATCAGCGACATTTTCTTGTTATCATGTCAGGTCATAAATGATAGATTTGGAATTGTCGAGGGTTTGATGACCACTGTCCCCGCTATCACTGGTAATGATTATTAGCATTGCGCAGCAAACATGGTCGTCTTTGCTAAATCCGTCAGCTTGTGAAAGGGCTGATTAGTTTGATCTTTTCATCCTGTGACATGCAGCTGCCCAGAAAACCGTTGATGGACCTTCAATGAGAAATTGGAGAGGCGGAAGGGCTGCTAGCTTCAACATCATTCCTAGCAGCACGGGAGCTGCCAAGGTAAAATCTGCCTGTTGTATTTTTGCCTGTGTATGTTGGTTTTTTGCCATGACTCCCCGTTATACAAGCTCTTATTGTATTGTGATACCTGATAAACCATCTGCTTAAGTTTCACGTAGGTATATATTGACGAATGAATTTCTGTAGAATTTAATGTGGTGAGTGTTTTTTAACTTGTGTCTTTCTCAGGCGGTTGGTAAGGTGCTTCCGTCTTTGAATGGAAAGCTTACTTGAATGTCATTCCGTGTTCCTACCGTCGATGATTCTGTTGTTGACCTTACTGTGAGGCTTGAAAAAGCCGCAACATACGAACAGATTAAGGAGGCCATCAAGTGGTGACTTCTGTCGTGTGTTTATAGTTGAGTTGGTGAATGTTGAAAGACGGAAATTTGTTACTTTTGTGACTTGTGAAATGTTGCATATTCTGTATTTTTGTCAAAAGAGCAATTGTCTCATCCGTTCGACTTTTGGTACGACGGTGAGGAGGCTGCGGGTAAATTGAAGGGCATTCTTTGATTTACCGAAGACGATGCTGTCTCCTCTGACTTCGACGGCGACAATAGGTAAGCTGATATCATGCATTTTTCTTTGCCCATCTGTGATGAAATGAAAAACCCATAACGATCATTTTCCATCTGAGATGAAAAAAAAAAACCAGAAAGGTTTTGTTTAATAAGTATTTTCTTGGTGCTGAGCTTAGCCTTACCATTTTGTTTGCTTTCTCTGCAAACAGGTCTAGCATCTTCGATGCCAAGGCTGGAATAGCCCTCACCGAGAAGTTTGTGAAACTTGTGGCCTGGTACGACAACGAGTGGGGCTAGTGTACCTGGGTAGTCGACTTGATCCGTCGCATGGCATCAACTGTCTAAAGATCGTTGATACCTTGCTCTGGAAATTCTGGTTTGATTGATCATTGCAACTCCATCACGATGCCAGTGCTTAGACTTTTCTCTAGCTTCTCTTTAAGTTTTGCATCAGTTTCCGGCTTGGTTGGAGCTCAATCCGTTGCTTTCATGCGGAAGTCTCAATCTTTCTGCTTTCATGCGGAAGTCTGTAATTTTTACAAAATTGATATTAAACACAAAGAAGTAATATAGAGAATTACATATTAAGAATTTAGACAAGGTTACTATTGATAATGGTAAGCGAATCTCAACAAAATATTTATTTTTCTTCAATCTACGCAATTTTCTTTTTTCCTTTTGTAACCCTTTTTCTCCAAAACCCAAAACCAAACAACAAAAATATTTGTCATTAATTTTTATCTCTCTCACAACGTAAAATGCATTATCTAATAAATCTTAGATTTTGCCCAAAAGAGGGTGCCTTTTATGTATTTACATAGGGGGACAACCTAACAAACCTCCCCTTCCTTATTTCATAAAATACTTCTAGCCGGCATGATAAGCTTCATCCATGCATGCTCCATTCATACAGTAAATATGTTTGAAATATTCCTTTCAGTATGGATTTTTGCTAATTCAAGAGATTTACTTTCCACCGCATCTCTTATCTAATGATATCTCACATCAATGTGTTTGCTCTTTGAATGAAAACTTGAATTTTCAATGAGGTAAATTGTACTTTGGCTATCATAGTGTACAATGCATCTCTTCTGTTTAAGATCAATTTCATTCAAAAATCTCTTCGTACATAACATCTCCTTACAAGCTTTTATAGTAATAATAAATTTAGTTTTAGTTGTGGATAATGCAACATACTTTTGAAACCTATACTGCCAAGATATAGCTCCATTAGTAAAATTAACAACAAACATATATGTTGTCTTTCTTGTTTCCAATTCACCTGTCATGTATGCATCAATGTAGCCAACCAACAAAGATTTATCACTTCTAAAATATAATTATATTTTGGAAGTACTTTTCAAGTACCTCATTATCTCTTTAACTGTTTGTCAATGTTATTTGCTCGGATTTGCTAAATGTCGGCTAACCATTCCAATTATATATGTTATGTCTCGCGTTGTACAAAATATAACATACATCAAATTGCCAATTGCAGAACCATAAAAAATATTTATCATTTCCTTCATCTCTTTTTCACTTAAGTCATTTTTTCTTTAATTTGAAGTAACCCCAAGTGGAACTCCAATTAACTTTGCATCTTTTATGTTGAATTTTCAAGTACTTTTTCTATGTATTTTTCCTGTAACAACCAAAGCTTTTTAGCTTCCCTATTACGCTGAATGGACGTTTCCAAGATTTCTTTTACCGATCCCAAATCCCTCATTTCAAAGGATTTATTCAAGTTTTTCTTTAAACTTACAATCTTGGATCCATCATGTCCCACAATCAATATGCTATCCACATAAAGTAACAGTATAATAAAGTTATCATCATCAAACCTCTTGATGAATACACAATGATCATTCTTGACCAATTTCTTTCTAAAAAAGAATTAAACCTTTTGTTCCACAGCTTAGGAGTTTGCTTCAAGCCATATAAACACTTTTTTTCAATCTGCACACTATCAGTTCCCTTATTTTGACTATAAAATCCTTTGGTTAATCCATGTATATAATTTCCTCAATATCACTATAAAGAAAGGTCGTCTTCACATGTGACTGTTCAACTTCCAAATCCAAATTTGTACGATCACAATTCTGATAACAAATATTTTAATAATAGGAGAAAAAAAATCATCGAAATCAAGACATTTTTTTCTGTCTGAAGCCTTTCACAACCAACATTGCCTTGTACCTTGATTGTGTGTTATTTTCTTTATGTTTGATCATATAAACTTATTTCTTTTTTAATACTTTCTTCTCTATAGCAAGATCCACCAACTCAAAGGTCATACAAAGATTTTATTTCATCTTGCATTACTTTCAACTGCTTCTCTTTTTTTACATGAGTTTTGACCTCACTGAAATTTTTTGTTCTCCACATTCAGTGATTGTTACATATTCTAATAATGGATATCTTGTTGATGGAATTGGTTTACGAGGTAATCTCCTCACATTATTTGGCTGGCTTGATCATCTACATGTTCATGTCTAACATCATTAACAAACTCATTTGAAATATCACCAGACACCTCATCTCCATCCTCATCATCACTAGGTGAAGAATAATTGTATCATCTTGAGCCTCATCTTCACTTATAGTTGAGGTTGAAAGTTCTTTTATCTTTTCCAAGCTTTTCTGAGATTTTATTTGAGGAATTTCTTTCTTGCCAAAATCCTCAACAGTTTGATCTACTCTAAAAACTACATTTGTGCTTCAAATTAGCTATTTATTCTTAGGATTCCAAAATTTTTATCCAAACTTAGCATCAACATATCCCAAAAAAAAATATTTCATGTCTTTAGAGTAAAACTTAGGCTTTTGTTTATTGGACACATATGTAAAAACTTTACAACCAAACACTCTCAAATGATAATAGTACACCCATTTGTCACTCCAAATCTTTTCTATATTGTCCAAAGTATATGTAGGAGATCTGTTAATCAAATAACAAGTTATGCTAATAATCTCACCCTTAAGCTTTTAGGCAACTTAGTGAAGATAACATACTTGTAATCCTTTTAGAGATAGTCCCATTCATTTTTTCAGCTATTTTATTATGTTGAGGAGTATGAGGAACCGTCTTATCATGCCTAATCTTATATTTGTTACAATATTCATCAAACTCAATAGAATAATATTCATCACTATTATCACTTTTAAGACATTTTAAAAGTATTTTAGCTGGCATCACTCATACCCAATAATAACTTGCCATCACTCGAGTATTGTCTTGCCTAATACCTCCCGTTGCCTTGCTTCTTGCTTGCCACTTTAACCCAGCCTTTTGTTTTCTTTGCCATTTGCGTGTGATTTTTTCACTTGCCACATGTGAGTAGTGTTGGATTTTGGATATATGCATAATTGTATTATATATTATTATTAAAATTTGGTTTGAATTAAATCGATCTATTAAAGTTAAAATTAATGGCTATTAATATTTAAGATAAGTATAAATAAATATGTGTCGATATTATTTTATAATTTATAGTTCATAAAAGGTTAAATTAAAGTCATGAAAAAATAAAGGTAAATATGGTTATGATCCTCACATTTGCCTGTAGTGTAATGAAAAACTCTTGTTTCTTTAACTCTAGTTTAAAGATTGGAAATCTGGAGTCCTCGCTAATGCTAATAACACGAAGGTTTGACATTGAATTTGTATTTTGGCAGGTCATTTGATATGTATATGATGTTCGACAAACGCTTCAGGCCTGAATCAAAGTTCACTACGCTCATAGTGATGGTGGTGGTGGAAACGTTATTTGGTGTCTGTGATTAGTTCAGTTTTCATTCAGCTGGATCAGAACGTCATCGTCCCACAGGGGGGGGGGGGAGCTCAATAATATGACACGGGAGGCCATGCCGGACACTGGGCTCAATTACTGTTGTAGCGATGGTTCTGAACCTTTTGGCAACCACACAAAGGTCCTCTTATGGTGATGGCATAACGACGGGAAAGAGCATCAAGCATTCAAACATCTTATCCACGGCGGGCATTGTATAAGTTAATTTATTGAAAAAGTATTAAAATAAATTTATTATTATTAAATATTTTTGACGAATAATAAAAATAAATATTTATTATATTTAAAAAAAATTAAATAAATATAAATGATAACATAAAGGTCTAAATTATTTATCTAAGTTATCACCAATTATATTTTAAGAATATTTTATTATAAATTTGGTTGAAAAGATTTGTTGATGGGAGAGTATTATTTGTTAAAAATTTTATTGATGTTCTAAAATTTTTAAGATAATTTATTAGTTTAAAAATTGCAATTGAAGTCAAAATATTTACCGTTGTTTTTTAAGATAATTTATTAATTTACAAACTATAATTAAGGTCGCGCTTCAAAAATGAAAAGAAGAATGTAGATTAGGTGCAATAAGGTTATGTAGACCGGGGAAATGAGCTCCACGGCAACAAGGTGCTATATAGTCTTGAGATATTGAAGAATAGTATGGCGGGAAGAGAATACAGAAACATAAAGACGTAGTAGCTGGGAATTTAAAGAAGACTTGATAGAAAAAGAAGGAGAGATGCGACTGTATAATCCTGGAAGAAGCTCATGTGAATGCAAGCATATGAAAGCAGGTAAGAGATGAAGTGAAAAAGGCTCTAAATTTTAACGAATTTATTGTCTAGTTGGAATAACCTTAAGCAGCCAGAGAATAATGATACGCCTTTATTGTGAGAATTGATCTCAGAATTAGCCTTCAACTGAAAATAAACAGTGATAGAGACACGAGTTATCCATTAGAATTATGCTCGAATTTTCAATTCAAAAGTCCTTATCTGTCCAATTTCATCCATGCTTCTGACCTGAGAGAAAAGAGGTATGGATCCATGATAATTCATGCTTTCTGCATATTCAGCCATGTGAGCAAGGAGAAAAAGTTGTGAAAGTGTAATGAAAGTGTAAAAAGGGCTGCAACGGGAACAGTACAGTTGAATTGGTAGAGATGGGGGCCTGTACCTGAATCAGTGGCAGACAACAGGACTAATCCATCTCAGGCTCGCTGGTCTCCCTTATCTCTTGAATGCCCATTGTCAATTTTGAAAGTGGCCATCCTTTTGTTATAGTTTGCTCTCCCTCTGCTGATCAGATAGACAGCTATACTCCATGAACGTTTCATTGGGTCGACTGACAATGGAAGATGCTTAATGGGTGCTCATGAACTACGTAAAAGCCTTGAGCTTTGATGGCAAGAGACATGATCGTGGCGGCAATCTTTAGGTTTGGAAGTTATGGAAAAGAGTAGTGAAATAATGGAGGTGGGGTGAAGGAATAGGAAAGTCTCGTGACTTGTTCCCCGATCAACTCACATCACCATTACCACACTCAGCAAAAGTTGAAGCCTCTCTTTTTCTGGAGTGCTCTTTCTTACAAATTATTGCCTGCATTATTTCATTTTATATGTTTTTTGCAGATGATCTCATGCTTGGGGACTTTATTGGAAGATAAAGACGACTCCATTTTGTTTTTCTGTTCTGAGCAGCTCCATAAATGAAACTGAAGTGGCAACATATGGTTGGATATTGTCTTGGGAAGATTTTTTTTGCTCGAGAAGAACTGAAGATTCTCCATTACAAGCGTATGCTTACTTGTACGCCATGCTTGTGTATACCCCTGTTCCAGTTCCAGAATGTGTGACAATGATCGCACACTTTTCTCAGTAAAAAGAAAGACGCTTTTCATCATTATCCAAATAGATCGACTGGAAACGCCAAACGATGGAATCTTGCTTTTTCAGATTGTCGTATCCTTTCTTCTTCATGTGTGCAGCCTAGTATACATAGATCCACCTCCTTCCCGACTCCTACGTCCTATCACTCAACTTCAGTTGGAGTTACACCATGCGGTCTCCCCGCAAACGTAATGAACTTCTTGATGCTCTATACTTGTCTTTCTGCACGAACTTGTGGTATTGATATGGAATTGTTACTGGTTTTTGAGCCATGGATTGTGACCGGTGATGGTGCTCTGATTGTTCATGTTGTTACCAGTTGACTAGCTTCAGTAGCTGATTAATTAATTTTGAAGGCTAGCTAATATCAATTTCAAGGTTTCATATGAATATGTGTGCTTGTTCTCCTTGACGCTGTAGTGAGCTGGACCTGTTACTATCTTTGATGATTTCGATAGGATTAATGGTGCTGCAACTGTCCCTATTTTGATGTCTGAATCTGCTAGTAATTGTTTTTCTTGGTGATTCGGTAGTTGACATCTATCTGCTACGAAGCCTTTGATCCCACATATTCTTGAAGGCTCAAAACAAGATTTCCTACCAAAACTGAATGCCTTCTAGCTACCTTTCATGCCTGATCAGTATTATCGTGATTTCATTCGTAGATATGAATAATTTGCTCTTAGTACTGCTGTGGCTGACTTCTAAGAGGATATCAAATCAAACAAAGTAGCCATTTTTATCTCTGAATCTGCTTCTAGTCTTTCATGGCTTATCCATATTATCATGATTTTTTTTCAAAAATGTTATTTTGTCCTCGAAGATTTGAGCATGACATCGAAAGCCATACAAAAGTGACCATTTTGATTGATTTATGTGTTGTCGTCCTTCCCTCATGCTGCAACAGGTAGTCATGGTGTAGCCTCGAGCACAGCATAAAAAATGGCGTCGTACATCCCGCTCCGATGGGAAAGCACCGGCGACCAGTGGTGGTATGCGTCGCCGGTGGATCTTGCCGCCGCGAGCGGCCACTATGACCTCGTCCGGGAGCTGCTCCGGCTCGACCCCAACAACCTCATCCGCCTCACCTCCCTCCGCCGTATCCGCCGCCTCGAGTCCGTCTGGGACGACGACGCCGGAGCCGCCCCCTCCGACGCCGCCGCTTGCCGCTCCGCCGTCGCCCGCCGTCTCCTCCTCGACTGCGACGCCCGCCGCGGCCGCAACGCGCTGGTCCGCGCCGGCTACGGCGGGTGGCTGCTCTACACAGCCGCCTCCGCCGCCGACCTCGCCTTCGTCCGGGAGATACTGGAAAGAGACCCGCTTTTGGCGTTTGGGGAGGGCGAGTATGGCGTCACTGATATCCTCTATGGGGCCGCGAGGGGGAGGTGTTTGGAGGTGTTCATGGTCGTGTATGATCATGCTGCTACTAGAGGAGGGGGAGGAGGTGATGATGCTTCTCCCCCTCCTCCTGGTTTTAGTTGGGAGATGAAGAACAGAGCTGTTCATGCAGCAGCTAGAGGTGGCAGCTGGGAGATCTTGAAGGAGCTGCTTGGGGATTGCTCTGATATCTTGGCTTATAGGGATGTTCATGGATCCACTGTGTTGCATGCGGCATCTGGAAGGGGACAGGTTGAGGTAGGTTGGTTTCTTCATTGACAATTCTGTTTTTCGTCTTTTGTCCATTGAGTTTGGTTGATAGTAATTCATGCTTCTTTCTAACTTTTAGTCCCTGGTTAGATTAGGAGTTGTTCTAGTGTGTTGGTGTGATTTGATTGCTATCCATTGTTTTGGGTCTTTCCCAGACAGCTGAGCGGTGTTAGCATAGATAGAATCCTTTGTATGGCTCTGGTTGTTCTTTGTGTTTTGTTCTTGCGATTTTTGTATCTGCAATTTTTTTTCGTAACTGTACTACCATCTCCAGTTCAGCTAAAACCTTGTAGATAAGGAGATGGAGTTTGTAGAATTTTTTGGGTATCTTCTTTGTAAATGACAAGCTTTTTCTTACTCCCAGTTTTAGCCCTTGTAAATATAGAGTGCAGCATAAGTGGTGGTAACATGAGAGTCCTTTCATGGCTCTCGTTCTTGAAGTTTTTATGATCTGTTATTGACGTTTTAACTTCTTCCACTTTTCTTGTGCAATACATTCAGTAAGCTCAAAATTTGTAGATCTAGTAATGATGTTATGTTGCTCTGAGTTTTAGTCATATATTGGATCATGCTTAGCCAGTAAGGTTGGTAAGGACTAAATTCTAGCTATCAAATGTAGGTGGTAAAGGGTTTGGTTGGCTCATATGACACTGTCACTTCCAAGGACAATCGGGGCAACACCTCGTTGCATGTTGCAGCCTACCGAGGTCACGCTCTAGTGGTAGAGGCTCTGATTCTTGCAGATCCAACTTCGATTTGTCTGACTAATAATGCAGGGGACACCTTCCTCCATATGTCAGTGATTGGTTTCAGGTCTCCTGGGTTTAGAAGAGTGGACAGGCAGATTGAGCTGATGAACAAGTTGGTTTGTGGGCATTCTGTATACTTGCAAAATATTATCAACACGAGAAACAATGATGGAAGAACTGCCCTGCATATAGCAGTACTTGGGAATATTCAATCCAACCTGGTCCAGCTTCTCATGTCCGTCCCTTCCATCGATCTTAATATCCGTGATATTGAGGGGATGACTGCACTTGATATTCTGAGTCGCCGTCCAAAGTCTGCGTCATTGAGTATACTAATCAAGCAGCTCATCTCAGCCGGAGGAATGTCAAACACACAGGACTATATGTCTCGAAGTGCGGTTGTCACTCTCCTTAGGATGCAAGGTATTGGCTGCAGTCCTGGTACTTCCTTTCGAATCCCGGACTCGGAGATTTTCTTACACAGTGGGATTGAGAATGTACCAGAGATTAGTTGTGATAGAGGAGGCAGTGCAAGGCCGAGTTCTTGTTCAAGCACTGGCAAAAGTGAGGCGAGTCAAGGAGACAATAACAAGGTTCACCATAATCTGTCAGGGGTTAAGAAACCCAGTCCAATTAACAATGCTAAAAGAAAGCTCAAAATTCTACTTGGATGGTCTCGCTATAGAAAGAAGAAGGTCGATCAGAAATCTGCGGACCCAGGTGTAAAAATAATTGAAGCAGAACCTCCGGACCCATACAAAAGGCTGAGTAATTTTAGCGAAAAACCTACCTCGCTGAGGGAGCGGTTTACAAAGCCTTCTTCACTTCCAAATAACAAGAGGCCCCTGTCGGTAAGAAGCACCGCGCCAAGTCCGACGGCCAAGAAGAAATTTGCAGCAGGTCTAGTGCATGGTGTCATCCAAGCCATACCGCAGTTCGCATTTTCATCCCATAATTCTCCTTCTTGCTCCTTCTCTAGATCGCCAGTATCATCTCCACCCTCTGAACAGGAGAAGCAGAAGGGCAGCATGTCAATTGGAGAACCATCTAAGCCACCTGGTCATGATCGCTCCTCCTCAGACGTGTGCAGACTGATGAACCAGTATTTCTGCTTTGGAGCTCAAGGATTGTTCTTGGACAATGTTGATGGTGGGCAGAACTTTGGCAGAGCCTACGAGCAGTCCGTTCTTTTAATGGTTTGATCACGAACTGGACAAATACTTGAAGTTGGATTGAAATGGCATGTAAGGCTCGAATGTTGTTGATGTGAATAGGTGCTTTGTGTGATGTTAGACGAGTGTGTCTTAACTGTATAAGCTCAAATGTCCTGGAACCTTACTAATTATGCGTCTATACAGGAGAGGTTTCTGAGGTTTGTGTTGTCTTGTATAGATAATCGTGTATTCTGTAGATAGTTCGACTTTGTATTTCATTATCTTACTCACGCAGAAATTATAATGTACGTGCCCAATTAAATAATAAAAGTGATAAAAAAATATATAGTAAAAATTCTTAATTATTAAAATTAATTTAATTAATTATATTTAAATAAAAGAAAATTCAAAGATAATTATAAGTTAAAGTTAAATTAATCTAATATGTAATATTTAAATTAGATATTAACTTCAAGATAACAAACTTACGATTTTTAATTCTACTTAATGCTCTATATGATTAAAGTTATAATTTATATCTATAAATTGTACATTTAAATCATTAATTAAATAAATCATTAATTATATAAATTAATTATTTATAATAATTTCTCAAAACTTATCACTCGAGCTAATTTTTATATTTCTATAAAATTGTGTATGAAGAATGATACTTTGAGTTTTGTCTTAATAATTATCCAAAACATATTAGTATATCTTTATCTCTCATGTGAATTACTCAGAATAAAACTATTTTATTCAATGACAAATTTAATCTTTCTATTTCTATACGAAATTCACCATAAACTTATCACTCGTACCAAACTTTTATATCTCTATAAAATTGTGTATGAAGAAAGATATTTTAAATTTTGCACTTAAAGAACATATACGTATATCTTTATCTCAAATGTGAATCACCTAAAATATATGAATAAAGAGTATTTTATTTAATGATAAATTTAATCTTTCTATCTCTAGACAAGATCAAATCTCTAAATCTAATAATAGATGGTCAATCTAATGATATCATTAAAATAGAATAAAATAAATGACCCAACATCACAATTACATAAATAAAAATTAATAATATTTATTAGTCCATGTACTATGTGTTATTAAAAATCTAAAAAAAGAATTTATTTTATAAAATATTCGATTAAATTCAAGAAATTCATATGTGATATTTGAAGACATCTTTTAATTACAAAGAAAACTAAATCAAAAAAAAGAAAAACTCCTTTTGAGAAAACGTCTTCTTCTTTTATTCAACTTCTTCGTTGTTCTTTTTCGTCTTTTATATTGTCGTTTTACCTTCTAAGGCTATTTTTTCTTTTTTCTTTTTAAAACCCTAATCCAATTTATAAATAATTAGCCCAATAATATAATTGGGGCCCACCATAAAATCCTGACATACTGAAAATTTGTTTTTCCTCCGCCAACGCTCTGAGTGTTCTGAACTTAAGTGTTCTAATCTCCAATGCTTGAGCGCTATGATCTCGGCTATAATTCTTTCTAAACCCAAGGCTAGCACTCGAACGTTCTGAATCCTGCGCTTGAGCGCTGGGGTTTTGGCCAAAACACCCAAATACACTTTTTTTACCCGAGTTCATTCTCGGTCATATTCTAACTCTTATTTCCTTCCAAAACAATAATAATTAGTACTTTTTACACCAAAATCACAATGCTTTCTTTTTTTATTAATAATACCTAATAAATTCCTCACTAATAAAATTAAAATAAAAATCACTCGAAACATGACAAGAACTCAATATAAAATACAAAGAATAATAACTTTTTTATAGAATTATCATTTATCATTCATAAACTGATCTATATTCTATTGCTCTTCCTCAAATCTCAACTATCTCATCTTCAATTCTTCTTTCTCCTCTATTTTCATCCCCGTTTTCACAAATTCTACCCAGGTTATAGATTATGATTGTAACAGTGACAAAAAATCAGAAAGGATTAAGTATGCAGACTTTTGTAATCACTTACATGTCACTGTTACGTGACAGAGAAACTTTCCTGGTTTACTATAGGAGATATATATACACATTCACATACACTAAATTGTGTACCATGGTATCAATTTATACATGAAAATATCAGACCAATTTTGATTAAATTTAGTTTCAAAGCAAGATCTTAGCCCGTGGTGCAGCGGTTATAAGATCAATGGGTAAGTAGGAACCGTGGAAACGGGTTAGGTAAGGGAAGTGTTTTGTATGTGTGGAACTTGTGGAGGGATTTTTATAACATTTTTTTACTTCTTCTCCTCTCAAGGTAACATGAAACATTCCTCAAGATCAGCCCCTTTTTCAGAGAGAACTAGAAAAATTACCGACGCAATAGAGATAAAAGAAACAACCACATTCATTAAAATTTTTTTTTCTAATGGATGGTCATTGGGCTTTTGAAATAATATTAAAAGAATCATAAATTTGAGAAATGATTAAATAAAAATAATTTAATTTCTCAAATATACAACAAATTTATTTTTTAGACTTTCATAGAACAAATATCATAAATTAAAAATATATATATATAATGGAATTTATAAAAAAAGTTGAAGAAGTTTTTTTCTTAAAAAAAGGATTATTGAAGGAATGAATTATAAATGATAAGAAAATGCAATTGGAAAAAAAGATAATAAGAAACTGACAAAGATAAATTGAATAACATTAATATACAAAAAATGAAAAATATTTTTTTACATAGATAATAAGAAAAGTCATTACTTAAATTACTAAAAAATATCCTTTTAAGAAGAAACAATATGAAACAAATACAACTACAAATTTTTTTATGGATGGATCTTAAAAATGAAAGGAATATATTTAAATATATCTCTTTTTTTCAATAAGTTGTCACTAATAAATTAAGAGGGTGATCATTACAAAAAGGGATGCATAAGAAAATATTTGGGGGAAAAATCAAAATTTATAAATAAATTTTGGATTAAAAAGGATGCAATAGATATAACCTTTTTAAAAATCGCAAACCAAAGAGTGTGGTATTTTATGAAGAGATACATTCATAAGAAGTAACAAAGACACCTTTATATAAAGAGTATTTATCAAAGAGTTTAGTATTTATATAAAGAAGATACCTTTATATAACGAGACATATCTCACAAGACCATCTATTTCCAAATACTTTCATCAGCTTAGAAGTAACAAGGCACATCCCTTAATTGCATCCGACTTAGAAATAAAAAGAGCCCCATTAAGGTTAAACTGGAGAAAAAAATTTCCTCCTCTTGTTATAATTAGGTATTAGATTCTAAATTTTAATTAGGAGCTTTGGCTCAAAAAAAGTTTAAGTAAATATCTTCTTCACCATTGTTTTTTTTGGCACTTCCGTCTCTGGGGAAAAAAAAGGACAAAGTACGCAAGTTCAAGATGGGGATGTCAAGCCATAAGGCATCAAACTACACTACTGTACCTGAAAGGGTTGGAGTTGAAACTTCTTTGCCAACCTCAGACTTGCCCTAAAGAAAAGAAGAGGAAATTTACATTCGGTGTAGCCATTAAACGTCTGGAGTCGAGAACATGCTTCACTCTTCTTTCTTTCTTTTTTTCTTTCTCACCTCATAGTCACTTTCTTCCTTTTCATTTTTTTTAAAAAGATTTGCTAGTTTGATTGGTAAAGTATTTGAACATGTTGAACTGGAGTTTTCTTCTTCAAACCCACAACAAGCTGGGACTATTTGGGAGTTTGATATTATGAGCATAACTAGAAACCTGGTTTGCATTCAGCTGAAAGAAACAAGCCAATTTTATGATTTCGGTTTCTTTTCAGTTTGAACAGGCTAGCAGTCTAAAACTCCTATTTATCCTTCCTCTGAAGCATGGCCTTCTCCCTAGTCATCGATATCCAATACCTAATAGTTTAGTGTCTATGAATCTGTATTTAACATCTCAACTATTAACTTCAACTACTTCAACAGCTCTAAATCAAGGCTGTATCCATGCTAACAACCATTTGCAGTTCTATTGTCATCTCTTCTGACTGGTTTTGACTTAAAAGCATTATTTGTGGCATAAGAAAAGGATGACAGCCCACAAAACCTTAGAATAAAGAAATCCTTCTGTGATACGTATGCCAGTTAATGCCATGATTCACCATCAGAAGTGTTGAGTTGTTTTGATAGAGAAAACTACATAGCTAGCACACCATGTTCTACAAAATATGACCATTAGAAAACTTACCATATGTGCGTGAAGCACATGACGGGTTATGTTTTCCGTTATAACTTACACATTTAACTTTTTTGTCATATGATAGCAACTTGGTTGGGAGGAAGATTTAGCTAATCCCTGGTTGTGTTGCTAGGTAATGTATGTTTCTCAGAGAGAGGAGAAGTCGGAGAAGCAGAAAGGTATTGATGAGTGGCTCCCGATCACTTCCTCAAGGAATGCAAAATGGTGGTATTTGGCTTTCCAAAATGTCACTGTTGTTAAGATTTTAACAACATAAAATCCCCAAACAATATATTGCGTGTTTTGACAAGGCAAATCAATATATGATAAAAGATAGAGACACACAAATCTTTAGTGGAAACTTTCTCAATTAAAATAAAACCACAGTCCAAAAATATGAGATAGGTAAAATTATCCCAAATTACAAACCACAGACAAAAGGTAGAGAAGGATAAAAAATTAACTACAATTGGTCTTGTAGAAGAATCCCTAGTCATGTCTTCTACTCACAACGAACAATTTCTGTTTCTTCTCCCACATGGTAACCCTGTCTAGATCTACAACCTCTTATATCTCCCTTAAAAGAACACCAATCTTCATCAAGAGTATACAACACAAACTCTTCGGCCAACAAACTCTTATCGTAAAAGAAGATCAAAGATCAGTCCCTGTGAGAAGAGGCCCTCCCTCCTCTAAGAGAGAGAGGGCGCACTCTTCCGTTGTACTCTCTTCTCCTTTCCTACTGTCTTTTCACCCACAATACAACTACATATTTATAGAAAAGATGCATATTCAAGATACAGTTAACCATGTAGATACGAAAGACCAAACACTGAATACTCCTTGTCTTCAATAATTTTTCTTGAATTCTTCGTACCGCTTCGAATAACATTATGTCTTTACAAATCCCCATGTAGTTGCATGTCTATCTCATATTCATCGTATGATGAGGGACCCTAACAACTGCCATGGTTGGCGCAGGCGTGCTCAACCTGCCTTATGCTATGTCAGAACTAGGATGGTATTTAATCTCTTCTTCTTCTTCTTCTTCTTCTTTTAATTTCATGTAATAAGAGTTGAGATTTGCACTAATGATGAAGGTTAGCATGAATTCTGATTGATTCTTCCTTGCATGTTGCTTGTACTGGGGTTTGACATTGCTGTATTGATCACATCATGGATCATCACATTGTACACCTGTGGCAGATGGTTGAGATGAGATGGTTCCTGGGAAGAGATTTGACAGGTAACATGAGCTGGGCCATCATGCCTTTGGGGAGAAGCTTGGATTATGGATCGCTGTTCCTCAACAATTGGTGGTGGAAGTTAGAGTGAACGTTGTGTACATGGTCACAGGTGGGAAGTCTCTGAAGTAATTCCATGCCAGTTTGATTCACCTGCAAACCAATCAAGACCACTTGCTTCATCATGATATTTGCCTCTGTGCACTTTGTTCTCTCCCAGCTCCCCAACTTCAACTCCATTTCTGGAGTTTCCTTGGCTGCTGCAGATATGTCTCTTAGGTATGTCACATTTGATACATATGAAGACACATCTATAAAAATTGTTTTTGCAAATAACAATTGTTCTAATGGAATAACATCTTTGACAGTTACTCTACCATAGCATGGGGAGTCTCAGTTGACAAGGGGAAGCAACCTGATGCTGAGTATGGCTACAAAGCTGCAAGCACAGCTGGGACTGTGTTCAATTTCTTGAGTGCACTGGTAGATGTGGCCTTTGCCTATGCTGGTCAAAATGTCGTATTGGAGATCCAAGCCACAATTCCACCTTCTCCAGAGAAGCCATCCAAGAAACCATTGTGGAAGGGAGTGATAGTTGCCTATTTAATTGCAGCTCTCTGCTACTTCCCTGCTGCCTTGGTTGGCTATTGGGCATTTGGAAACAAGGTTGATGACAATATTCTCCTCACCTTGGAGAGACACAAGTGGTTGATTGCTGCAGCTAACACGATGGTGGTGGTTCACGTCATTGGAAGTTATCAGGTCAACATTCTCAAATCTCCTTGCCCATGTTACAGACTTAAGTTGGCTGTATTTCTTTGTTTTGATCTAACTCTAAGTTTCCAATGGGATGCAGATCTATGCCATGCTGGTTTTTGACATGATAGAAACTGTTTCGGTGAAGAAACTGCATTTGCCGCCCGGCCTTACACTTCGACCGATTGCTCGATCTCTTTATGTTGGTAATGGCTATCATCTATCAAGCGTTCAGACTCATCTGTGTAGTTCTTGCTTCTCATACTAGAGAGTGCTCAATTTGCAGCATCCACCATGTTTATTGGTATAACCTTCCCTTTCTTCGGTGGGCTACTTGGGTTCTTCGGAGGCTTTGCTTTTGCACCAACTACCTACTTTGTAAGCAATGCCTCTCTATGTTTGTAGACACAATCACTTGTTTTTTTGGTTTGCGACATTACAATAAACTACACTTTTCTTTTCTTTGCCAGTTGCCTTGCATCATGTGGCTGGCAATTTACAAGCCCAGGAGATATAGTTTGTCTTGGTTAACAAACTGGGTATTTTTAACAAACTTAATTTTTGCATTAGAAGTTAAGAAACAGAAAATATAATTACACAAATCTAGGGTTTGTAACCATTTTCTGCAGATTTGCATCATACTAGGAGTTCTATTGATGCTTGTATCACCCATAGGCGGATTAAGGCAAATCACCATCCAAGCAAAAACCTACAAGTTTTACTCGTAAAAGCCTTCTTGGCATAGTATGTTGACTATGATATGGCTTGTTAATATGTTGAACGGATACAGCAAAGCAAAATTTCTTGACTCGTCATTATAGAAGAAGAAATGAAGCCCAGATTAAGCAACATTCAGAGTTCTGAAAGAACCAGTTGTCTCATGTAACCTTGCTAACAGCCTTCCAGTTCAACTTTGTATGCCATTCTCGCTTAATTCAACAATTGCATATAGAAGATTGACCATTTGCTTCAAAGTTTACTCTATACCTTCTTAACTTGGGAAAAGAAAGCACATAGCCATACACTATATTCTGGCTAACCTACACGGAACCGTCCACCAAGAAGGTACAAGACTAATATTATTTGCGTAGTATTCATATGATGGCAAAACTCTTTTTTAAAAAAAAACTGAATGATCGATATGATTCCACAAAATTTTCGAGTCAGTGGCAACATGAGAAATAAACGAAGCTACATGTATTACGAATATCTTCTTCAAAGTGCAAGAAGATGAATTATACAATTGATGAAATGAACAAAGTTCTATCAGTAAATACAGCATGCACTGATGTTTCTTAACAATTGGCAATGGACCAGGCTACACCAAAAATCCTCTATTGCTATGGAATGTAAACAATTGATTCGTTCAAAAAGTACCACCATGGAAACTATTTTCTCCGTCAATCCTTCTTTTCTGATCTGCTACTTCTCTCTTGCAACAACTCGAGCCACAAGTTTAAGATCCATAAAATACTGCCAGAGATCGTACCAACAATTACAACCATCCAAGAGATCCACATCCACCTCGGAATTACACGGTCTGCTTCTTCACTAAGAAAAAACAAACCCATCTTGTACACAAAGACTGGGCCAGCAAATCCTCTAACTAGAGTATAGAGAGAGTAAACGAAGGGATACAAAATGCCATACGTGAGTTGTGAAAAACGGGTAATTTTTACCAAAGATAACTAGTTCACTGTGAGAACTATTACCTAGATGATAAGCGTAAAAATTATTGTACTAAATAATTACCCCAAGATAAAATTTCCAGAAAAAATGGTGGGACAAGATATTCCGCTTAAAAACCAACTCCTAGACAGAATTTTATCAAGACAAGTAATATAAATAACACAATAATTAACACCAACTATACCCGACAATAACTATTAAATAAACAAAAAAAGAACAAGAACAAACACCAGAATTTAACGAGGTTCGGCAATTGCCTACGTCCTCGGACACTACCAAAATAATATTTCACTAAAGAGAAATATTATAAAGAGAGAAAGAATTACCGATGGTAGAAAAGACAATTATTACTGGTATAAAGGGAAGTAAGTAATTCGAAATTACCCTTTGGGATTAAAACTAAAGAGGGGGGAGGAGTTCCCACTCTATATAAGGACTCCTCCCAATCCCATCCCACTTTAGATGTGGGATTATGACACCCACATACAACAATTCTCCACCTTGGCAAAATCGCATACAATTCTCTCACAAAATCAACTTTCAGTAGTGTCTGCAAATTTCAGCTTTCAATTTGTAACAATATTGACCAAGTCTAAATAATGTTTAAACTTGACCGCAGTTACCACTTTTGTCAACAGACCATTTGGAAGCAACCGGTGACTTGTATATAGGCTAATGGGAAAGCCTTAATTCTTAAGCTAGCTTTT
>JAVDBV010069221.1:0-10258 GCA_032619315.1 Piper longum
CGGCGGTCATCGCCGCCACGACCACCCTTGTCGTCAACACCATTAGGACGAGCGCATCGAGACAGTGCCGATCCTTACCCTCGATTGCCTCTCCAAAACAGTCGCTGAAAAACTTCTGGGAGCAGCTGGAAAACTTATGGGACCCACCAAAAAACCGCTGAACTTGCCGAAAAACTAAATTTCCATGGTCTTCT
Source organism: Piper longum (assembly GCA_032619315.1). Lineage (NCBI taxonomy): Eukaryota > Viridiplantae > Streptophyta > Magnoliopsida > Piperales > Piperaceae > Piper > Piper longum. The sequence goes on from JAVDBV010069221.1 coordinate 195, forward strand.
GATGAGTTCTTCCAGTGGAACCTGATCAAACTTTGGACGCCGCCGAGCGCCGAATTCGAGCTCCGATACATGCAACAAAACCCTAGCCATCGCCGATTGCCGATGACGTGCAAAGTATAATTTATTTTAATTTAATTATTTAAAATTAATGATTATTAGCACAACTTACTAAGATGCTATGATTGAATAATTGGTGTGCTATATATTTTTATGTTAATAAAAAAATGAAGATATGTGACAGTGTGATGTTAAAATAAATGTTATGGGATTAATTAGGTCGACTAAATAAATATTGTACTCTAGTACAACGTAGAGTAAGAAAACTTATATTGATTATTATTGATGTGTGTTGATTGATGCATGGTTGATGTGAATACATTATAGGATGTGTGAATGCATCATGAACGGACGTTAGTATTTAGTTTTGATGTGTATGTACGGAGTAGGAGCTTGCACAACCACGCTTGGAGCTTCTACCAAGTCTGTTTAAGATTCGCTCTCTCTTTTGTATGCTATTCTATCATGTTTTGTATAGAATAGGAAGGAGGATGTGTCGAATGGTGTTTTATTGGATCACACTTGATACGGGCCATTTAGCCGATCGTATTTCCAGATTAATAACCCTCTAGGATGAGATCCCTCGAATATGTTTTCGAAATTCAGATCCAACTCACGATGCCTTCGGGCCTGTTATATTAAATTCCCTACTCGGGCCTACATATATGTATAGTTTTCATGTTTTCAGTGAGAGATGGAATGAGGGACATCGGCAGCCACGTCTTTAGATAGGGCATGTGTTCGTCTAGCGGGCTCTGAAACTGGGGAGGACCCACTTCAATCTCGAGAGATCCTGATAACTTCACGTTTGAGTTCCTCACACCCGGAGAATGTGGAGGCTTACGAGTACTGTTAAGTACGGTGCATGTCTGGACATGTGGTTCAAAGGATACTGAAGGCGACTGCCTGAGAGTACTTGGCCTTGAGCACGAAGGCCAGGACTAATATGGAGGATGGAGAGGGCTAAGATGAATGAGAATGAATTGCTGAGAGAAGCGATAAATAAGTTGGCCAAGGAAAGAGAATGATATGGAAAGGGGATGCTACCGCTTGAGGGCTCCCATTTGTGCCCTTTTGAGAGTTCTTGAGGAAATATATGATGTTTTTATTCAACAAGAGGGTTAGCTCTCCTTTACCAGTTACATTAGTTATTTTCTAGACTGGTAACGCTCATTATTGACGATTTTTCTTATATATATGTGGGTAGGATCGCGATGATTGAAAGATGTTGGGAATGTGGAGGAGTAGCACAGAACTGTGCACACATGTACTTGCCGTGTGTAATGTGTAATGATTTTGTGTTAATATTGTGTGAATGAAAATTTTGTAGCGTTCTGTTGTGATAAGCTTCTTATGAAGTGAATAGATAAATATGAATGAATAAGGAGCCTTTCGGCTCAGGTGAAAGTGAAAGTGATGATGACTACATGTGATTATTGATTGTTATGTTTTACATCATTTTGAAAATATATACATATATCCTTGTTGTGGATAGGTTGGCCCTTATTGCACTTTTAGGGAAAATTCCGTCCGTTTTTTATAGAAATTGTAACACCCCAATCCAATTTACTCTCAACCCGGACAGGGACCGTTACAATGGATCGAACTACTCATAAACCAATTAATTTGGTTGACCCAAAACCTAAACGGTTACGATATAACCCTATCGACATCTCAAAATGGAGTACGCCGCTAATGCACAAAAAATATATGAATGAGATGTAAGACTGTAGCAGGACACTACATGAATGTCATGATAATAGCCACACCAAAATAATTAAAATAGCAAAAAAATCTAGAAAATCCTGGAATAAAACGGACAAACTCTTCCCTAAAAGTACAATAAGGGGATAGCCTATTAAAACATGACACAATATAATATATATAAAAAACAATAATTCACTTCACAATAGATTTAAAACATAAATACACGTTGCAATCAAGGCCTCGTCCACTTGCAAACCATGCTCATCACATTGGTTCATTCTCATCTCAGCATAACAACCATTCCTAAACATTTAGGACCATTACCAGAACATTTCCATAATGTTTCTAAACCAAGTACAAACATTTTTTAAACAAGGCATACAAGCCTCACAAACATGTGCATATATATACACAAACACGTAAATCATATGCACCATTCAAACCACGTCAGATCTTATGCAAAAGCCGACGCAGCGCCAGGTATGTGTGTGCAATGCAATCGCTAGTCCTTCGTCAAGGCCGACATTCTCCAATCATCTTTCTCACCTACATATATAGTAAGAAAAATGTTAGCAACGATTGTCACTGGTCCAGAAATAACTAATATCAAACGGAGACATGAGAGTAAACTCTCATGAAAAGAAAATAATCATATATCTTCCTCAAGAACTCTAATAAGGGCAACTATAGAGGAGCCATTGAGCAGCTGACGCAGTAGTGTCCCGATCTAGTTGGTACTGTGCCATTCTTGGCAATTCTTTTCTAATCTCATTTTCGTGAAACCTTGTCCTAAGCCCTCTCTGAACCTCCATATTTCTCCTGGCTTTGAGCACGTAGGCTAAGTACTCTCAGGCATGCGCCTTTAGTACCCTTTGAACCATGAGTGTGGACACATGCTGTACTTAACAGTACTTGTAAACATCCACGTCCTCCGGGTGTGAGGCACTCAAATGCGGAGTTATTAGGATCCCTCAGGAATGGAACAGTCCACTCACTAATCTAGAGCCCGCTTTGACTGACACGACACCCGCTCATGGAACGTGCGAATCGATTCACCTTCTCTTGTCTCACTGAAAACTCGATAAAAACTATTTATAAGGTTGGGACGGGATTCATTATAATAGACCCGAAGGCAACTTGAAGTGGATCTTGTTTTAAAAAACAAACTCGAGGGATCTCATCTTCGAGAGTTATTAATTCTGAAAAGTAATCGACTAGATGACCCGTGTTAGGTGGGGTCTGATAAATCATCCACCTGACACGTCCGATAATCTAGAAATCAAATCAGCGATAGAATTGAGCGATAAAACCTGAGAAGTGTGTCCTAATGGACCTAGTAGAAACTTCAAACGTGTCCTCGTGCCTAGGCGGCAAGCTCCTACTCCGTTCCTACACATCAAACTAAATACTAACGCCCATTCATAATGCATACACACATCCTATAACATACTCACATCAATAATCATTGTTTGAATAATTTAATAACATGCAAGTATACATAGTCGATAAAAGTAATATAATGATAAATTTAAGATCGTCCCACAGAGATGAATTTCCTTAAAGTAATTTAATTAAAAGAAATTATATAAAAAAAAAACAAGTGATTCAACTAAATATAAGTAATAACTTTAAATTAAAGAAAAATTTATACGAATAAAACTCATTCTAGAGTCGAATTTCCATCAGAGTGTCAATCTGGGATAATTATATTACATGGTGGCTCCCGCTCCTTCATGCCTCTATTATTTTGCCTAAATTTCTACCTCCTGGTGATAATTAATTAATCAAAAAAATAACACATTAAAATTTGCCTTATAATCGCATACGATGTTGTATATCTCCCGACCACAATGACTAACAAGTAACAAGACTTGTCGTATGATGAATTATCAATGACTAATCTAATTATTTTTTCCCTAAATCTAATTAAATCTCATAATCTAAGAAATATGCGATCAATCTATTCTTAGTGTTAAGAACATGATAATTCAAACATTCCGATTGAATAAAAAAGTAAAAGGCTGAAATGAATCTAATTAAACCATGTTAAGTTTCATTATTCTCTAGAACGAAAGAAAGAATTACTCCATAATAAAAGAAAAGGACACTATAAAAAAGAAACTACTTTTTTATTATAAAAAGAAAAGAACTACAAAAACTAGAACTAGTTCTAAGCCAAGAGTTGAGATATACTCAACAACAAATGACCACCTCTATATATAAAAGAGAATATGGTCATTAGATACATGAATTCAAAAAGGGTGTTTACAAATCGATATAGTCTAATTAATTATGATGTCCACTCAAGTCTCTAACTCTTCGACCTACTCAAATGTCTCATCAGACTTTTTCAATTGTAGCAATCAACGGGTGGGGTCCAATACCATGATCAACAATTCCAAATTTTTTTTTTCAATGGTTTTCTGCATTAAAATCCAAAATTAAACATATCTCATAAAATACTTAAAAAATAAAGTAAAATATCATCTGAATAATAATATTTATACCCAGGATTTACAAAATCACATTAAAAACATGGGTAAATATAATATATTTTAAATACTTTACACACCCCCACACTTAAACTTTTGCACGTCCTGAGAAAATATAATAAAGAAAAATAAAATTTTATGACACAAAAAATACTTGGCTCCATTATGTTCTCATATGATTCTTAATCAAACCCTCAAGAGTCAACAAGATGTCAATCAAATCCAAATTCCCTTTCATCAATCACACCCAAAAGAAGGTTCTATGTGTGTGTGTGTGTGTGTGTGTGATAGTCCATTGGCTTATCATTCTCATATGCAACCAAGAGAATACAATTAAGCACATGCTTAAATATGTTTACCTTTTGCTCCTATCTTCACTAATATAGGTTATGCCAAGTAATGGAATCAATAGGTCTTATAGGTTGTAATGGGGTCAGGGTTGGGGACAAAATTAGGACAAACAGGATAAAACAAAGCAGAGGCTTATGTGCACCCTAGCATTAAAAATCTCTTCCAAATTGTGACATACATGTATAACAAAATCCCAAACACTGTAACAAAACGTCACAAACTTCCTTAAATATTATAGCGAGTTAGTCCGCTACAAGAATTAACTTTGTTTGATTAACCATTGTCAACCTGCTTCTTTTTTTCTTTTTTTTTTTATTTGTTGGAGGTTAGTAACCTACTTTATTTTCAAACCGGTGGAAGCCCATTGCTTCATCTTGTGCTTACTGGTGGAGGATCATTGCCTCGTCTTTTTTTTTTCAAAGCAAAGTATAAGGAAAATCCACAATCCACTCAATCACCACTCTATGAAAACCAACACCCCCATCCATACGACTAAAAGTTCCATCCTTGTTAGAATTTAGAACGAATTCAAAACACTAGGGTGCTAGGACTCAAGCAGAAAGATATATTTCAATAAAAAGGCCAAGGCTAAAAATAAGGGTAATCAAACAAACATGTATAATAAAAGCCATGAAATTGTGTGCAGCAGATAATCTATATTAGGTAGGCTTGAAGAAAAGTCCAGACTAATAAAAAAGAAATACCTATATCATTTTCCATCTACTTGGCAAGCCAAATATTTCGCCTCAAAGGTTGCTAGGGCAAATTCTAAAAGTCATGATCATCATGTACAATACTTATTGCAAACCATTCATTGAAATCATCTAAACCGAAGGATTGTGAAAATAATATATGGTAGAGAACTAACTCTCGAATGCAATCATTTACTCAGTTCATCCTTCATATCAATTAATCAAGTTTTCCCAAGAAAGGTAAGACTAATTCACATGTATCTATCCTTGAACCAAGAGACTAATATACTGTTGCATAATATAATTTTTATTCTAACTATATTTTATATATATATATATATATATATATATATATGCATATTTTAAATCAAAACATGAGTCGAGCATGAACAATATGTACAAAATTAAGACATCCCCCCCACACTAAAAAAATAAAAATAAAAAGATAGAAGTGAAAGAGAACTCCCTCAACCAATTAGTCGGTGGATGATTATCATGAATAGCTGAATTTGCACTTGACCCATTCTATAAGAAAAATCAACAAATAAAAATAAACTTTTAAAAGAAATCACTTGGGCTGCCTCCCAAGAAGCGCTTGGTTTAACGTCTACAGCCCGACCATCTTGACAATCTCCAAAATAGGTGGTATTGTAACTGATGGCAGCAATCTTTGGAATTGTAGATCTAAAGGTTCCACAATTCTGAATCTCCTAGGCAAGATCGGTTGTGAATATAATACTTTAACCATCTCTTCCACATTAATATTTTTTTTACAAAGAGAATTTAGGGCTTTATGTAATAAATCACTCAACTGATCCCCTTTGTACATTATTTTATCACATAATTCAATTTTAGAACAATGTTTCATCTAGGCAATTCATGGATTTAAAGATGTTATATGTGACATATTCATTGTTTACCCTAAGTGTAAGTTTTCCACTAGCTACGTCAATCAGTGTTCTCCCAGTTGCCAAGAAACCTCTCTCCGACAATGAGCGATATGTTGTAATTCCTCCCTTCCATTTCAAGCACCACAAAATCTACAGGAAAGATAAACTTGTCAACCTTTATTAAAACATTTTCAATGACTACTTTAGGATATACCAATGATCGGTCAGCCAATTGGAGTGTGATGTTGGTAGGAGCAATATCCTTGATTCCTAACCTTTTGAAAATATAAAAAGGCATAAGATTAATGCTAGAACTTAAGTCACATAAAGCATTACAGTGAACATTTCTTCCAATTGAACATAGAATAACAAATTTTTCCGGGTCTTTTATCTTAGGAGGTAGTTTTCTTTGGAGGACAACACTACATTGCTCAGTCATGAACACAACTTCATTGTCACCTAGTCTCCTTTTCTTTGCTAGAATATCCTTCAAATATTTTAAATAACTAGGTATTTGATCAAGTGCTTCAACAAAAGGTATGTTAATTTGTAATTTCTTAAATATGTCAAGAAATTTTTTGAAATATTTTTCATCACTTTATGTCCTCAATCTAGAAGGAAATGGTACATTTTTTTTTACCTTATCTGTACATACCTCATCTTTCTCTTTCCCTTTACTTACAAGTAAGCTAATCAATGTATTGGGTTCATGTTTGTTGTTTGGCTTTTCATCTTTTTCCTTAACTTCATTAGGTTGAACTGGTTCTTGTAAAGTAATACCACCCGGGTTGTTATAGCTTTGCAATGCTCTTGACCATCTTTACTTGGTTGTTCTGGTTGGCTGGGGAGTACACCCTTGGGTCACTCACTTGGTTCCTTGTTTAATTGCAAGATAACTTGTTGCATAAACTATTGTTGTTGTTGTTGCTGATTCTGCATGAATTGTTGCATAGTTTGTTGCATAGTTTGCTGCATAGTTTGTTGCATAGTATTGAACATTTAGATCAACTCTGGTTGCTGTGGTTGAAAAGGAAGTGAAGGAGGTCGAGAATGCTGTGATGGCAGTGGTGGATTATTGAGGACAATAATCGATTGTGGAAAATTATTCCATGAAAAGTTGGGGTTATTGCGCTAGCCCGCATTGTAGGTATTGGAAAAGGGATTGTTGTTCCTATTAAAGTTTCCTACGTAGTTAACTTAATCTGTTGTACATTGACCTGTAGAATGTCCTTATCCACACCATTCACACCTTGACTCCACAGCTTTAACTTGTCCCTGCATATTAAGATTTTGAACTTGATTAGTTAAAGAATTGACCTGAGCAGATAAAGCATTAAGTACATCTAATTCTAAAACTCCGTTAATCCTCCTTGAGTGCCTTTCTTCGGTTGCATGATAGTTGCTAGGAACCATCAATTCTAGCAGTTGGAATGCTTCATGTGGGCTCTTCCTAAGAAATGATCCATTAGCCGCCGCATCAACTATGTTCATTGTTTGCCCTAACAACCCGTTATAGAAAGTTTGGAGTTGCATCCATCTTTCTATATTATGGTTGGGACACTTTTTAATAATTCTTTAAATCTTTCACATGCTTCAAAGAGAGATTCGCCATCCAACTGTAAAAAAAGAAAAAATTTTGTTACGTAATCTAGCAATTTTAGAAGAAGGAATATATTTTAGCAAAAAAATTTCAGACAATTCATCCCAAGTAGTAATTGCATCTAATGATGACGACCACTCTTTTGCACTTCCTATTAATGAGAATGGAAATAAGCGAAGGCATAGAGCGTCATCAGAGACACTGGGTTTCTTATACATATCACAAACAAATAAGAAATCCATGATATGCCTATTAGGATTTTTAGTAGGTTATCTACTAAATTGTCCTATAGTTTGTAACATGTTAAATAAAACTGGTTTAAGCTGAAAGTGGATCAGATCCACTGGTGGTGCAATAATACTAGGTTGTATCCCTCTTACAAGAGGTACAACCCAATCTTGGATTGCCCTATTGTCATCATTGGCTACTGCTACAATCGGTGGAAATGGAGGCATTTATTGTTGCTAAGGGTCCATGGCTTCTTCTTCTATTGCTTCTTGTGCTCATCTTCCAGCAGCATGCAAATTTCTCGAAGTCCTTTCGATCTCTGGATCACAAGAAATTAAGGGTGACCACACTAATCGATGCATAAACAAGTGACAACAATGAAGAAGACAATGATATAATATATATATTTTGTATTTAAAAAAATAGACAATAAAAAAATAAAAAGAAATAAAAATTATAATCCTAAATTAAATAAAAAAATTTGATTTCCCTGACAACGGTGCAAAAAACTTGTTCGAATAATTTAATGACGTCCAAGTATATACGGTCGATACAAGTAATATAATAATAAATTTAACTATCATCCCACAGAGAGATGGATTTCCTTAAATTAATTTAAGTAAAAGAAATTATGAACAAAATAAAAACAGGTGATTCAACTAAATATAAGTAATAACTTTAAATTAAAGAAAAAGTTATACGGATAAAACTCGTTCTACATCTCTTATTCTTATTTTTTATTCCCTCGGAGTGTCGATGTGGTATAATTATATTACATGGTGGCTCCTGCTCCCTCATGCTTCTATTATTTTGCCTCAATTTCTACCTCCCGGTGATAATTGATTAATCAACAGAATAACGCATTAAGATTTGCCTTACAATCGCATACAATGTTGTGTATCTCCCAACCACAACGACTAACAAGTCACAAGACTCGTCATATGATGAGTTATCAATGACTAATCTAATTAATTTCTCCCGAAATCTAATTAAATCTCATGATCTAAGAAATAGGCGATCAATCTATTCTTAGTGTTAAAAACATGATAATTCAAACATGTCGATTGAATAAAAGAGTAAGAGGTTGAAATGAATCTAATTAAACCATGTTAAGTTCCATTATTCTCTAGAACGAAAGAAAGGATTACTCCACAATAAAAGAAAAATGACACTATAAAGAAGAAACTACTTTTTTATTATAAAAAGAAAAAAACTACAAAAAGTAGAACTAGTTCTAAGCCAAGAGTTGGGATATGCACAACAACAAATGGCCATCCTTTTATATAAAAGAGAGATGGCCATTAGATACATGAATTCAAAGAGGGTGTTCATAAATCGATGTAGTCTAATTAATTATGATGTCCACTCAAGTCTCTAACTCTTCTGTAACACCCCGATTTCGGTTCACTTAAGAACCGGATCCGAAATGTTACGATCGAGTGGAGACATATTTAATATTATTAGTCAATGAGACTCAATCCATAAAATAGATCGAAATAACCCTCTTGGTGTCATGAGAATGGAAGACATTATCAAATAAATATCAAAATACATCAAATATAAATAAATGCAAGAAAGAAAATCTTATGTTGAGCTCAAGTGTGTGTAGCATTTATCTGTCCTTCCGCCGAAGTCGATACAGGATTTGTGAAACCTACATATATTATAAGAAAACCGTCAGTAACGAATGTTACTGGTCCGAAAAATAACTAATACAAGCTGGCAAATGGGTATTCCATTACCCACGAAAACATATGAAACTTCAAGAATAACTCACACCGGGCAGTAAGAAAACATACTTAAACAAATGCCGGCTCGCATGCACTGCTCATAATCATAATCATACATACATACAACGCTTACGCCCTCACACCTTCCATATCACCCGCCACTGTACTCAAATGGCAAAAGGAACAATTAAGTTAGTGCCACATATTCCGGAAATGCGCTGCATTACGCAGTACCATCATACACCCGCACTACCTCATGGTTTGAAGGAGTACTAGCACGGTCCATACATATCTCCGTACAGCTCATTCTCTTATTC
>JAVDBV010069222.1:0-11461 GCA_032619315.1 Piper longum
CGAACCAACGATTGGATCGACTGGTTCGCTGTAATAAAACCCTGACTCGAGTCATGGGTTTTACAACAACTCTCTCCAACATCCCAGAAACCATCATTATATAAGGTTTTTCATTAGTACATATACAAGTCACAAATACTTTCTACAATTGATGTGGGATAAACCAACAACTCTTTCGGACATCCCCGAAACCATCATCATCAAGACAAACCATAAACCCAACAATTAGGCTTTCCATTAGCACATATACAAGTCACAAATACCTTCTACGACCAATGTGAGATGAACCAACAACTATCCCAGTCATCCCCAAAACCATCATCATCAAGACAAACTCCAATGCCCAACAACTCTCTCGTGGGCATCCCCAAAACCATCATCACACATGAACCCACAAAGGAGACACCAAATCTCACAATATTGTAACCTCAAAGGAGGAAACACCAAAACCCAACAACTAGACTTTCCATCAGCGCATAAACAAGTCACAAATACCTTATACGACCGATGTGGAATGAACCAACAACTCTCTTGGGCATCCTCGAAAACATCATCATCAAGACAAACTCCAAACCCAACAACTCTCTCCCGGGCATCCCCGAAACCATCATCATCAGGCACAAGAACCCATAAAAGAGACACAAAATCTTACAAGATTGTAATCTCGAAGGAGATATCAAATCTCACAAGATTATAACATGGCTCTAATACCATTTTTTAGGCCCAAAAAGCCCCAACCAAAGGCCCTTTAGGCCAAATATTTTCTACAACCGCTGTGAGATATACCCAACAACTCTCATGGGCATCCCCGAAACCATCATATTAGGACCCATGAAGGAGCACCAAATCTCATAAGATTATAACCTCGAGACACCAAATCTCATAAGTAGGGGTGTAAACGAGCCAAGCCTGCTCGCAAACTTTTTGCGTTCGACTCGGTTTGGCTTGTGCTTGTTAATTTTGTGCTCGGAAAAATACTCGGTTCGAAATTGATAAACTCATTGAACAACGAACGGAGCTTGAGCAAATGAGTGTTCAGCTCGAAACTCGAACTCGATGTGTTCAAACTCGAAAAAATGTTCGGCTTGGCTCGGTTCGTAAATACTATTGAGGTCATATTGAACTTATATAGTGTTAAAAAAAATTTGATCCTATATAAATTGAGCACATAAACATTCGTTTGGCTTAAACTTGGCTTGAACCAAGTCCAAACACCATAAATTTTTGACAAACTCAGCTCGGCTTATTTACATTAAAGCTCGGCTCAATTCAACTTGTTTTATATCAAGCCAAACTCAAGCACACCCTTGCTCAGCTCAGCTCGACTCGTTTACACCCCTACTTATAAGATTATAACCTTGAAGGAGACTAAGTCTCACAAGATTAACCTGGCTCTGATAATTTTTTGGCTCTTTTAGCCCCCAACTAATCTCTGATACCACTATTAAACCAAATTGTCTTCTTGGGCCCCCAACCAAGGACTGATCGGTCCCCCAATCGGCCCCCAAAAGATATTTGTAATAAATGTCGTCGGCTTTTTTTAATCCAAAAGTTAATTTAAAAAATAAAATTTTCCTATTAGCCTATATAAGCCACAAACAATGTAAGACAAACCTAATACATAAGACACAACAACAATAAACTAACACATTTCTTCCTATTCTGATTATTGTGCAATTAGGGTGGGCTTAGGGTGGGCAGGTGTTAACAAGAATGTAACTTAAGAAAGTTTGATGCTTTAACAGTAACTTTTACGTTTCTTGCTATCGCTAAGAACTTTGCCTGCTTCACATTTTTAGGTGAAAGCTTTGACGTATGACTAGGACACGAAAACATTACACAAATTTTCAATAATCAATTGAACTGTTGTTGATCACAAGTTGAAACAATAAATCAGTCACCAATGTATGTCAACATTCAACAGAAGGATTAATTTCATTTCCTGTATCTTGGCTATGAAGGGCAGCCACCAAAGATTATAGAAGACTGCCATGTTCAACAAAAACCCAGTATCATTTTTGCGTATGGATGTACAGTTGTGTTTGTTCATTCATTTCAAAAGAATGTCAGAAAGAATAAGATAATAATTTGTCGAGTTCGGTGAAGATGTTGAATTACTCGGAGCAGCCCTTGCAGGGAGGAAGAACATAGTCCTCCAAAAATGTGGTGAGTTGGGAAGTGTATAATTCAGGAGCATTTCGGAAGTGGTCCACATGAGGCGAGGATATGAAGTTGCAAGCTTGGACTTGGTGCCCAGCTCTTCTTTGTTCTTCAATAAATGATTCAACGGACTTCACAGGTATCACTCGATCTGCCGAGCTATATATGTACAATTGAGGACACCTTGGTTGCTGAGAAGACAGCAGATCCAACACGTCCGAGAGCCTCCTGAGAATTCCAAACATAGGCTATATATTAGGCTGGGCAATAATAAACAAAGGATAGCAACATAACAATTATGCAACTCTCATGCACAAAAAACCTCAAGCACAATTGAAATCTACCATAATTCCAAATTCCTAATAGCTGTACTTTAAACTTTGTTGAAAAAACGGATACTATCGCGCATATCGTATGGTGAAAATAAAGAAGGAAGACTTGTCATGATTTTGATTGTACATGTGTTGCCTAGAGAGTAATTACCTGCTCACAGATGGAAGATTCAAAACCACCTCAAAAAATTTCTCCAACAACACTAGCAATGCTGCTTCCGCAACATCAGGCCTGGTATTATCAGTTGCATTGTATTCTTCAGACACTCCTTGAAGTGGCCTATGGAAGACATTAGATGATCCTTTAGTAGCAATACTCTGCTTTTTCAAAAACGCAGCAGAGAAACCAGAAGCCCACACCTACAAGAGATAAACAACAACGGGAAGAAGTAAGACATGGCTGTAAGACCAACCAAGATCATAGAGCATAAAAAGAAAAAATCCTATGCCTGAGATGACAGAATGAGTTAAAATGAATTTTCTGATTTACCAATATATCTATCTGCAAAGAGTACTACCACACACATTCTCAGAGCGTAAGCCCATGAGGCTTCAGATAATATAATTACATCAAAGAGTTAAATAAATACATGTGAATGATCATCCTGAAAAAACCTAATGTTGATAAACTTTAATATTAGTTCAAAGCAAAATGGTTCATATTATCATTGTACATCATAACGCAAAAAGATTATTTGAAGACAAACCTGGGGATCAGGGCAAGCAGCAGGAGCTGAATCCACAACACAACCCTTAATTCTTTCCATTAGTGCTGGATCTTGTTTCCGGAATTTCTCCAAAATAACTCCATATCTAAAACCGATACAAAACAATACAAGGCTTAAGGTGACATACAAGCATTGAGGTAAACAAAGCTAGATGAGCAAAACAAACATCCAAAAAAAAAAAAAAAGAAAGAAAGAAAAAAACTCACGTCAACCAACCGGTATTGCTGAAAGTATGAAAAACAAGTTGTTTTCCATGCTCTTCTCCCACCCAATGTGCAAGATGATCAGCCAAAACGTCTACATTCTCCTCAGCTTTACCACCAACTTTGTAACTAAGAATTTCTGACATGGGGAAGGTAAACGTGACCACATGAAAACCCATTGACGTATACCAATCTGCATATTTTTTCAAATGTTTCTGCTTTGCCCCCAACCACCCAAGTAGCACAACCACAGTCTTAGACTTTGCAGAAAAGCATTCAGAAATCCCCAGCACCTCATCAGCTCCCAACTGCGGCAGATGCCACCTATACAGAGCCTCTGTAGGCGAAGAAGCATCAGTAGCAGGCCCTGACTCTATCAGAGGTGCAGATTGAAACAAATGCACCAATCGGTAGACGTCGAGAAGAACAGGAGGAGAAGTAACATTCGAGAAAGACGAATTCGCCAAACAAATTGGGGACGCCAGAAACCTCACATCAGAAGATGGATACTTGATTTTACTCAAATACAGTCCCAGTTTCGAGCTAAAAGAGAGACCGGTGACATTTGGCAGGGAAATTCTCGGTACCCAAGATTTCAACTGCTCAACACAATCACTACGAGATACATCCACAGCTTTAGAAGAAACAGATGACTCCGAGGGTTGAGAAAAAGAGAATCTGTCAAGCAGGTTAGATGATGAAGCTGCCACACCAACTGCTGCAGCCGCAATCAGTGGTCTAACAAAATAACCTCCCTTAGCAACCATTAGAGCTACAAAGCAATACTCCCCAGACCCAACAACAAAAGTTATACTAAATCTCTGGAGCACACCTTATTCAAATCTTTCACACAACAGCTGATTCTGCCCAAGAATAACAAAGTTATAAACAGGTAATTTGCAATGTCAGGTTAGGTGATTCGAACCTATATCAAATGGAGTAAGAACATTCGCAGAAAAAAAGGTGAAAGATGCGATAAGCACGAGGGAAATCTTCTAACGTGTCAACAAGTTGGCGAAAACGACTCCAGATGCGGATTCTGCCATTTCAACGACCAGTTGGCAGGGATGAACATGTCAAAGGCGGCGTGGTCGGCGCTTCCAAAGAAGACCAAAACAGCCCTCAATATCAACCAAGTTCCTCTCAAATCAACCATTTTTTTTTAATTTCCGAACATCGAACTAAGCCATTTAGATACGTGCTTAGCACCGCAAACACAAAAAAACAAGCAATTTTCAAAAAAGACAACGACTTTCAACAAGTAAAAACGCAGATACCTCGGACTCAATACCAAACGGCTTGAACCCCAACCTCTTCGTCTTCTGCACAAGATTAGACAAACAGCCTCTCACAAAAACCAAAGAATTTGCCCAACCCGACTAAGAAACCAATCGGATTCAGCGTAAAAAACATCACTTTTCTAGCAAAACAACATTTATGTATTGATTAGAACAATTGAAACGATGAGGAAGCAACAACAACAACAACAACCTCGATCCCTTGGAAGACGACCACTCCAAGCAATTGTGAAGTTCCAGACCTTCGGCGTGAAGGTCTGACTGCAGCAACTGCACCTCCTCTGAATGAATGAGCCCAGAGATGGATGAATAAGAAGAGGGAAAGGGAGAGATGGTACAATGAGAGAGAGAGAGAGAGATGAGCTCGCCGGCGACACCAACAGCACCACCTCCGGCTCTCCGTCGTCGGCGAGCTGTCACGGGCGCCGGCGGCGAGGAGGAGGAGAGTGGGGGAAGGGCGGGAGGGAGGGAGGGGAAGAGGAAGAGGCGGGGGGCATTTTGGGAATATGGTGTCGTGCCTCATCAGATATTCCCGAATATGCCCTTCACGGTTCCTATTTTTAGTTTTGCTTTTAATACGTCTCTTTTTTGGTGGCGGGAAATGTGCCGAGTTTTGTGGGCACGTGTCGTCAACGCATGTCGTGCGCTGTCATCGCGCTTACGCCAACGTCGTGTTACGGTGTTGAAAGTACGTAAAGCTTTTATCCCATTAACATATAATTTTGCTCATTAAGTTTGTTTTTTTTTATATTATTGATAAAAGTTAAATTAAATGACAATATGCAAAAATAATTATAAAAATCAGTGGTTCCATCAAATTAAAAAAACAAAGAGTTCAGCTCGTGTTTAATTATTTTGACTCAGTTATAACTTGATATTTTATATCAAAAAAATATTTTATAAAATTTTACCAAAATAATAAAAACATGACTTAATAATAATTTTAAATGAATAAAAATGAACTATAAGGAAATTATCCCTCATTAGATTTTTATGATAATAATTTTAAAATTTTGATGATAAATATATCTATTAACAATGCATATTTAGATACTAATAGGATATTACAACCAATTTGACTATAAGACCTCACGCTAAATAATTATTTACTGGGAATAACAATACATAATATTAGTGTGTGATTTTATTATTATATAAATAAATTCATGACAAATCTGCATACAAATCAAAGTAACCTAACCTTGATTTAGTTCAAATATTTCATTGGGATATGGCAAGGCTTAAACTTGCAGACAAACAAATTAAGCCAAATAAAATATTTTACAATGGTAAAAAAATGCTCACTTATGTAAAGGACTTATCTTTTTTGTCATTAAATTATATATTTGTAAAAATTATTAAATCATATATTTTTTAAAAATAATAGTATCAAATGAAAATTGCTTGTGTGACGTTAAACTTGCAATGTCATGTGTTTTTCAACAAAACTTTTGAGGATGTCAAATGCAAGTAATTTTACGTTGTAGATGTGGGAAAAAAAGTGGGACTTTTGAGATGGTAAATGCATCTAATTTTATGTCGTAGATGTGGGAAAAAAATGGGATTCCTAACCTCGATTAATTACCACCGTTAACAAATCAAGTGGTGCTATACCAACATTGAAAATTCAACTTTTTTACTCACGTTAATTGTTTAAATCACGTGTATTTAATATTTATTAAAACTTGTATATATATATACATATATAGAAAGCTACGCTTGGTGACTTCTTGAATGTCAAACATGTACATGAAACTAGTGTAAATAAAAAAAATTTATATAAAAGAGATGTAATGGAATAAAATGACATAAGTATTAAAAAAAATTTCTTACATTTGTATTGTAAAAAAGAAAATGAAAATAAAATATATCCTCCTATGTGCGTGCCTCCAAAAGTTTTTCTATTTTTTTGTTTTTAATTATAAAATATTACTTTATAAATTTTGTATATAGGCTTACTTTAATCGAAATTAAATTTTATTTTGACTAAATTTCAAGACAACTATACACAAAAAAAAATTTAAAAACCAAATTTTATATTTTTATATATAATTTCAAGATAAACAAGTAAATGCTAAATGATTCACCTTGAATTATGAGAAAAACAAAAAAAATACAGAGAATCATATTTTTCTCACACTTTTTCTTATTTGGTTTGTAAAAAAATATAAGGAAAAAATATATTTTCCGTGGTAGGGAAATCCTCTACCACTATTTTTTTATAAAAAATACAAAAAAAGAGAGAAATCGGGCATAACATTTTTTAAGCAAAATACTTTAGAGAAAATATTAGAAATTTTCATTTATTTTTAAAATTTGTTATTTATCTCAACTTTTTCTTCTCTCTCTCTGTCTATCCAAACAAACGTTGAATAATATAACACGAGGAATAAAGTCTAAAATAATTTTTTTAAAAAAAAATTGCAGGAATGGAATCAATGAAGCAGATTTGTTCCTACAAATGGGCCAAATTGATAAATTTCAATGCTCTGATGGATGGGCCTCATCGCACCGTCCTTGACAATTGGCCCATTTAACAATCTCGAGTTGATAAATGAAACAGCACAAGCTTAACACCAGCCATGGTTGGCCCTCTCCATCTGGTGCGCTCTCGTTCCATTTCTTCACCAATTCATCATTTTATCCATCTCAATGCATTACTGTTATCCAATACTGATTGGAAATGTCACGTTTTGTGCGTCTCCTTTGTGGTCGTCTTGTTGATGTAGCTGTACTTAGAAGCTAGAATGCTTGCTACCTGTTCGATTAAATGCGTAGTAGAGATGATAAGTACTTGCTCTAGCGATTGCATGTATCACCATGGTGGTGATAATTTGGTTACATTGTATTAATTCATTTGTAAGTAGGCGTTGGAGTGAGATGTCGAGACAGTGCTTGTATAGGATTATGAATGAAAGAACATAGCTTATTAAATTGGAATTGTCTGCAACATCTAATTTTGATTTTGACATTGGCAGCATTGGTGTAGTTTAATGTTGATATTGATTATTGTAGTTCGAGAAGCTCTGCATTCTTAGGCATCAAGTTTCTCTGGATAAAGTGGGTTTCGTGAATCGGATCTGCTAGCAAGACATGATTCATTTATTCCCTACACGAGCTTTTGTTTATGTCCGGCAGTGTGTTTCATCGGGGAAGGCATCAAGAAATTGGATAGGCAGATGTCACCTCCGTAGTAGTTTCCATAGTGAGGTTGGTGACAAGAGCAGCCCGTTAACCCTAGCTACACTTGGGCTTGAAAACAAATTGGGAATGTTGAAGAAAGACAAGATCAATATAATTCAGAACTCGAGTGCAACAGGTAAATTGTCATCGTCTAAAGAAAAGCAGACGAGAAGGGATGAGATCAATAAAATTCGGAACCCAAGTGTCGGAGGAAAATTGTTATCTTCTGAAGAGAAGAAGGTCAAGTCTGACAACCTAAAAACAATGAGGGTGAAGATGCCCGTCGAACTGGGTGAGACCCTGTTTGCTGCCAAAACATTTGCAGAATTGGGCCTGCCTCCTATCTTGCTCGAGAGATTAGAAAAAGTTGGTTTTTCTGTTCCAACTGATGTTCAAGCAACGGCTATACCCACTATATCCAAAAACCATGATGTGGTAATACAGTCTTACACAGGATCTGGTAAGACACTTGCTTATCTTCTTCCTATACTCTCGGAAATTGGTCCACTGAAGAAGCATTATGAGGAAGGGCAAGCAGAAGGAAAGGCCGGTATTGAAGCAGTGGTTGTTGCTCCATCCAGAGAATTGGGAATGCAGATTGTAAGAGAAGTTGAAAAGCTCCTTGGGTCTGAGAACAAGAAGTTTGTTCAACAGCTTGTTGGGGGTGCAAACAGGTCGAGGCAGGAAGAAGCTTTAAAGAAGAACAAACCTGTGATTGTTGTAGGTACACCAGGACGAATTGCAGAAATTAGTGCTGCAGGAAAGCTTCATACTCATAATTGCCGTTTCCTTGTGCTAGACGAAGTTGATGAGCTTCTTTCATTTAACTACCGAGAAGACCTGCATAGGATTTTGGAGCATGTTGGCAGGAGGTCTGGTGCAGGTCCTGTTGGTCCTCATGGTTCTCTAGCTAGGCGGGTCGAGCGCCAGACCATCATGGTCTCTGCAACTGTACCTTTTTCTGTTATCCGTGCAGCCACCAGCTGGGGAACAGATCCACTTCTTGTTAGAGCCAAAAAAGTGGTTACACTTGATTCAATACCTAACCCTGGACCTTCCTTTCCATATAAACCATCATCTAATGCGGATACTGTAAGCTCTGTTACCCAAGGTGCTATTGCGAGCTTACCACCAGCATTGGAGCACTACTACTGTGTGACAAAAGCACAACACAAGGTCGACACATTGAGGAGATGTATCCATGCCCTTGATGCAAAGTCCGTCATTGCTTTCATGAATGTATCTAAACAGCTAAAGGATACTGTATTCAAGCTGGAGGCACGTGGAATCAAGGCTGCCGAATTGCATGGAGACCTGGGGAAACTTGCAAGATCCACAACCCTAAAGAAATTCAAGCTGGGTGAAGTGAGAGTGTTAGTTACAAACGAGTTGTCTGCTAGAGGTTTAGACATTGCCGAGTGTGATCTTGTCGCAAATTTGGATCTTCCAACTGATTCAATTCATTATGCACACAGGGCGGGGAGGACTGGTCGGCTGGGCCGGAAAGGTGTTGTTCTGACTATATGTGAGGAGCCTGAGGTTTTTGTAGTGAGGAAGTTCAGACGGCAGCTTGGCCTTTCTATTACTTCCTGCGAATTTACAGAGGGCAAGCTTGTTCTTTGCAAAGAAGAAGAAGAAGAAAATAACAGAGTGATGGGAGCAGGAAGTTAACTTATTAGTTTTACATCTCGTCTTTTGTTGTTCAAACTTCAAAGGTCTCCAAAGTATTGCGACCTCTTGTGGACAGTTTGTTGTTCAAACTTCAAAGGTCTCCAAAGCATTGCGACCTCTTGTGGACAGGCTTTCCATCTTCTGGTATAATGAATGCAATCTCTTCGGAGACATATGATATATTGTACGAACTATATAAGTTTGGTGAAAAAAATTGTCCTATGGAAATTGGTGTGTACATTATGTTATGCGTTTGTAATACAAGTTGTCAAAAAATTTACGCAAAACTGGGTAAGATAGAGAGAAAAAAAGTCTGTGCCCATCTTATGCAGACATGGAATTCTCATAGATAAATTGTGGTGGATGTTATCATGGTGTTATGCAATCTTAATTATGCATATCGTTGTTCCAAGTATTCTGCTTCATTGATGATAACTAAAGATCAGCCATTTACAATATTTGACTAGTACACATTCACAGTTCCTGAAAGCAGATAACCAGGAAAAAGCATGCCCCTCTAAACAAAGTTGATAGATAGTGAAAACTTGATCAAAACATTTAACATGCACGCTTTTTCTTCTTAAGTTAGATCTTGTATTCATTTGGTGTTCACCACCAACCAATCCCAGCTAACAGATAGAAGTATTAACTAGCATTTCAAGAACCTGCAACAAGATAAACAAAACAATAAAAGATTAATGCAGCCCACAAAACAATGAAAGATGACAATACCATATAAGAGAAGAATTGCGTACCTGGTACATGATATCAACAGACCGAAGTATAGAATGATGATCATGGTATAAAAAGCAGAGCAATCTTGCCATGGCGACCTAGGCTCAACATGGCCTTGTACTGCTCCTCGGATTCCTGCCTCTGCAACCGAAGTCTCTCATTGAAGCTCCTTATGAACGCCTCCGACCGGCTATGCAGCTCCTCCTGGCTCATCCATGGCTCCCTCCGCCGCCTCGTCCCATCGAACGTCTTCGACTTCTTCAGCACCTCCTTCCACGTCGCCTCCATCGAGCTCCCCTTCTCGCCGGAGTCGGATTCATCGACGGCGGTGGCCGGAGTTTTGGCGGCCGTTCCACCGGAAGACTCAGAACATGAGTTCTCCGGTGAGGTTGGTTCTTGCCGTGAGGAGGAGATAGCATGTTGGTCATCATGAGCTTCTTCTTGCTCAACCTCTTTGGTTTCTTCGATCAGTTGCTTCTCGTTTGGATCGATGGGGAGGTGGGTTTTGGCGGGAGGGGGGTGGTGGAAGATGGAGGTGCCGGCGATGGTGAGGATGATGAAGTTGAGGCCAATGTAGAGCCAGAGCCCGGGGAGCACCGACCGGAGGAGGTTGACAGAGTAGGGAACGGCGAGCTTGAGAAGGTGGAAGGTGGAGAGGGCTCCAATGGAGAAGAAGATGATCCTAGCAGTGCATATCGTTGTGTGTAGTTTGCTGCCAGGGCTGCTGCTCTGGACAACTCTGGCCACCATGGCAGCCATGGCTTTGATCTTCATCACAAACAGAAGATGATCTCCCAGTCAAACTCAATATTTTATTTAGTATGAACTTGTTTTGTGTAGCTGCCAGTGAACTATATTGTTTGGTAGGTTCCAATAAAACATTGGAACAGGGTTGAAGAAGCTCAAACTGGCGAGTAGGGAGAGGAGCAAGAGGTATCTGCTTTAGCTGAATTTGCGATTGATTATATATGCAACATGCAATACTCAAACAATAACCATAATTGGGATTAAGGAAGTTTATAATGGTTGGTAATTGGTATCTTATTAAGTGTCTTCTTCTGTTTGGTCATTTTCCAGCTTTTAAGAATTGAAGTTAAAGTTACTGATTAATATTATTTTCTTCCTTGTGGAAATTGTTTTGGATTATTATT
>JAVDBV010069223.1:0-14321 GCA_032619315.1 Piper longum
AAAAAGCAAACCCTAGTGCAATTAAAAAGCCATCATTTTTTGTTTTCTTTTATCATCTAATTTGCCCCAACGTCGATTTGTCACCAGGGCAATCCATGCCATCCATGTTTGGCGTTTTATGACCGGCGTAAGCTGGTATGTGTCCACCACCCATCAAAGTACCTGACCGGCTATAATATCACCAACATTTTTTTCCGTCTAATATATATCCATCATTAGAAACATTTTACAAAAATTATCAAAAAAAAGCCACGTATATTTCTGACCAGTCAAAGCCCAAAAACAAAAAACAAAAAAAAAACGAGGCCCAAAGTCCAAATGAGCCCAAGAGAGAGGTCAACGACGGCATTCATGACAATAAAAGCCACCGCCATCTTCTCCCTCGTCTCCATCGTCGTCAACATCACCCCCATCAATCGACCCAATCTCTCAAACCTAAAAAACAGAATCATAGACAAGAAAAAAAAGTTGTGTGTGATTTCTGGGTTGGATTGCTCTCCGTTCTTGCTTCCACTCTCTGGCCACCGCAATTCGTGCAAAGCATCCCCCTGCTGTCGGTAAAGGTCCGGGCTTTGTGGCTCCTGAGGCGGTTGCTCATGAAACCCTAGAATTTTGGTTGATTCGGAGGGGGGGGGGAAGCAGGTTGGTCGGTTGGGGAGGAGGAGGAGGAAGGAAGGGAGAGAAGAGGGAGGTGGAGGGTTTGATCCTTAGCGCTGGATTTAAGGGCGATTCTGAGGTTTTTTCCGGTCATGGGGGCCGCGGGTTCCAAGCTCGAGAAGGCTCTCGGTGACCAGTTCCCCGAAGGCGAACGCTATTTCGGCCTTGAGAACTTCGGCAACACCTGCTATTGTAATAGCGTCTTGCAGGTTCTTGTTTTTTTTTTTTTTTGGATTTTCTTGATCGTGAGTGCTATCTTTTCTGGCATATGGATTCTGTGTTTTTCTGATTTTCAATTTTTATGTTTGACAAACAAAGGAAGATCGTTGAAATCTGTGGAAATTAGGTTTTTATGAGATGAGGAGTGCTTGTTCTGATATGTGATGGATGTGCGATGCTTGCCTTTCTTCTAATTTTTATTTGTGTAAAAAAATAAAGTGAAGGTTTGTGGGTTTTGTTGGTGCGGTTGTTTTGCCTTTAATTTACAAATCTGGGAGCTTTCCCAGTAATGATCGTTAGAAGGTGAGCTCTATTTTTTATGGGTTAGAATAGCATGTGTTTTTGTCCTATCTTTGTTTATGTCCGGGTTCCGTATTAGTAAGTATCAGCTGCCAATTAGAGAACATGATAATTGTAGCAATTTTATTTCTTTTACTGAAGTTTTCCAAGTGATATGGAATTTGGCTATATTGTGGTCAGCTTCCTTGTGTGTAATATGGACAGATGTGTGTGGATGATTGGCTTCCTTTCTTTTTGTCTTTTCGTCTGTAGGAATTGGATGCATGAAATAATTCTTTGTCTATTGCAGAAGCTAGCTTGATAAATTCAAGAATAAAATTCTTGCCACAATTTGTGGATATGTATCGTTAAACAAGAACGTCCAATTTTGACGACTTATAAATTTCAATACTGCTGCCATGTTTATTAAAATCTGTACTGTTTCGTTTGTGCAGGCATTATATTTTTGTGTTCCTTTCCGGGAACAGCTGCTGGAATATTATGCAAACAACAAGAATGTGGCTGATGCAGAAGAAAACCTTTTAACATGTCTGGCAGATCTTTTCTCTCAGGTGATGGCTTAATCTGGTTTGTTTTGATTATTTCATGCATGCAGTTGATGTCAGTTCTTTGTTTGTTACGCTTTTCTGATATGGATAGTTATTGTGCTTGTTTCTACAATCACACCAAGTGGAATTAGGAATACAATTTTTTTTAGAATTTTTACATTACCTGCCTCAATATTGCCTTTTTTTTGTTGAAAATACAATTATAAGCCTTATTTGCCTTTAATGTTTTTAATGGATGGATTAGGAGCATTTACAAAGCATGAAAACAATAACTTGTAACAAGGATATAGTGTTAGCTGTGATATTTTCTTCCATAGATTTGGCAAGTTTATGCTGGTAGAAACAAACTGATAGCATGTAACTCTTCAGGAGAAGATACTTGTAATTCCTCCATAATTACTCAGTTTGTTATCTTTTTTAAATACATTTTGCTTTTAGACTGTTATATATATTGGTACTTTCTAAGTCATAAATGGATACGGGACCTTTGGCAATCATTTTTTATATATGAAATTTTTTGATTATCTAAAGTATTGATTGCAGTATTTTGCTCACAGATAAGCTCACAAAAGAAGAAGACTGGTGTTATTGCTCCAAAGCGATTTGTTCAGAGAGTGAAGAAACAAAATGAACTTTTTCGTAGTTATATGCATCAGGTAGGGTAGTTGATTTGTCTGACATTAGTATTATCGAGCTTCCCTCTGGCATACATTTTAAAAAAAAAAATCCACTAGAATAAAACTTTACCTAATGATCATCTGAGATAATTTCAATTGCAATTTTTTCTTACTATCTAATGGTCAATTGGAAAAGCTTTTACTCAAGTAAAAAGAAGTATTTTTTTATTATAGTCCGACTGATGTTTTCTTCATTTACTAGCTAGACACTATGTACATTTTAAAGAAATGAAATGTATTTTATAGGTTTTTGGTTTTTATTCTGTCTAATAATTTTGGTGGTCCAGCAATGAACTTACTGCGTTTAGTTACTTAAACATGCCTAAAGAACCAAAATTGCAAGTTGACTAAGTCCGTAGATCCATTTGGCAATAGGACAAATTGTTTTTGTTTCTAATTTCTGCTTTTTATTTGTAGGATGCTCATGAATTTCTAAACTTTTTACTCAATGAACTTGTTGATATACTCGAGAAAGAGAATAATGCTACTAAAAGTTCACCAGAATCTTCATCCCCCCCGGAAAAAATTGCCAACGGACCTGGTCCTGCTCAGGCAAATGGTGCTCCAAAAGAACCTCTGGTAACATGGGTTCACAAAAACTTTCAGGTGAATTTTTGTAGAGTTGTGTTTAATTTCTGTCATAAGTGCATCGTCTCTGGAGAAATTTTATTATTTTCTTTTGTTTTTTAAAGAAATTGATACATTGTGGTTGCTTTGTTAATTACTCTTTTGATGAGTCTGCTTTTATTAATTACTGTGAAGCTCAAATTTTTTATTTACTAGCGTGGTTTAGATCGCTGTTTGTTTTTTATTGGTTTGCAATTCATTTAATTGACATGGCTGGTATAGTAAAAGGTGGTCAAGGGTGTTGATTACTGATAATAATCAGGACATGGCATGATGAATATAGAGCAAGCAATTCCTTTGGAAATGGAGAATTGATGCATTGTTAAATCTCAAATTAACAATTCGAATATATATGAAGTTAAAAGCTGTTCAATTTGAGCTTTACTTGGGTAGGTAAAAGCCAAGAATCTTAGTATCTTTTTGATGAGTTGGAGAGCCCACATCACAATCTGTTTAATCTTGTATATCTTTCAAAATTACAGGGCATCCTTACCAATGAAACAAAGTGCCTAAGATGTGAGACTGTGACAGCAAGAGATGAGACGTTTTTGGACTTGAGCATTGACATAGAACGGAACAGCTCAATTACTAGTTGCCTTAAGAATTTCAGCTCCACAGAGACACTGAATGCTGAAGACAAATTTTTCTGCGACAAGTGCTGCAGGTTTGTCGACTTTGTTCTCCGTTAAAATTTAACTTGTTGAATGTCCTGGGCGATAAATTTTTCATGCTTGTAGATGTCAATTTTGTCATTCTTGTCCTGGAACCTGCATAAGCACACTATAGTAAGATTCTTTACATGCATATTTTGGTTTCATGGCAGTTTGCAAGAAGCACAAAAGAGAATGAAGATTAAGAAGCCACCTTATATCTTAGTTATTCATCTGAAACGCTTCAAATATATGGAACAGCTGGGCCGATACAAAAAACTGTCATATCGTGTGGTGTTCCCTATGGAACTGAAACTTAGCAACACTATGGAGGACGTAGACTTGGAATATTCCCTTTTTGCAGTGGTTGTTCATGTAGGAAGTGGTCCAAACCATGGTCATTATGTCAGTTTGGTGAAGAGCCATAATCATTGGCTATTCTTTGATGACGAGAGTGTAGAGATCATTGACGAGTCTGCAGTGCAGACCTTTTTTGGTTCAGCGCAGGAATATTCCAGCAACACAGACCATGGTTATATTTTGTTCTATGAAAGCATTGGTGGAAAGAGCTGAGAGCATGCTTGTTTTTTGATGAAGTTTTTTGCCACATCCCAAGTTTACTGTAAAAAATGTCAGCGATATTGCAGAGATTTTTCGAGTGATGGCTATGTTCAGTGTGGAATGGTGGTGAGAACACACCACACCACACGCTGTTTTCCATTTTCCCAGAAATAAAGAAACGCATGTAAAGATAGCTGGAGCTTGAGCGACATTTTGTATTATCGAGTATCTTTTATTACCATTCATATGATAAAAGCCATGTATCCTACGAACCGCTGTTAAATCTTATGATCGTTTAGACTCATTTGTTAACGGCAGTTTATCTGGACTGATGATTTACGAAGTTGGAAATGAGTGATTTGCCTCAGATTTGTACGTAGCCGCGCGGGTGCATGGTGTCTTGCGTTAATTAATTAATATAAAACAGTAAATCCACGTCTCTGCCGCCATTTCCTGCAATTTGTTTCCGTATATCAAATTGAGAGAACGATTGGACCTGAGGTATCCGAGCCGACAGCGCTTTTTTTTTTTTAATCTTTTATGGTACTTGTAGAAAGCTGATAGACCGCCGTGAGATGCGGCATCACATACGACACGAATTTGGATTAAAAGATGGTACTGATTTAAGGCTCACTTGCCGAACATCAATTCAAACAAGCAATTTCCCTCCATAACACCAGCCTTATTTTATCCGCCCACAATGGTGATGAATATCTGGTGCCAACCATGGAGCAGAAAATAGTCCCCCCAAAAACGTGTCATTCTCAAAACAGACGTATATATGGCAAAAACATTTTAACACTTCCAACTCAACAAACAATTCCAACTTTCATTACAATATATATTTATGATAGAAATTTGACTAAGCAGCTACAACTGTATTGAACTTGTGCAACAAACCACCTAACAAATTGAGGGAGGGAGAAAAGCATGATTGACAATATTCAGTTAGATATTTAAGTGTTTACGGCAAATGCTTTACCTTCACCATGAGTCCAATCCAGTCAGAACTAGGTAGTTAACTTTATGCACAATAACCTAAGAAACCTAGTTTTATACGAGCAGCTAAAGATACATGACTATCAACTTGCTGTTGGCATGAAAGAATCGTCTTCCAGAAGCGCTTCCAGATCAAACATGTCATCATTCATATTTACATCTGACTCGTTCAGAAGCAACTGCCACGAAACAAAGGAAAAAGCTGATCAGAAACTGAATAATAAACCAGTTCCACTGTATTCACAATGAATCAATTTCCAACAATCTTATGGTTCTCTGAATACATTGTCACAAATAAAACTCTCACCGGACCATTTTCAGATACTTGAAAAGCATTGCAGTAAAATATACCTAATAGTTTTTGGTTCTATGAATATAAAAGACACCTAAAATGACCAAAGTGAATCTTTAAACTTATTGTCAATCAATTTTAAATGTTCAAACAACATTTGCCTACACTAAGGTCATAACAATTACCTTTCTTTCCTGAATTTCATTAACAACAGTAAGAAGCCTCCTGTACTGATCTCTTGCTTCCGGATATTGAACCATAGACCGAACTCTAGCAAGTGCCTTGTCCAGTCTTGCTTCTGTCTGTCTTCTTCCTTCTTGTAAAAAATCATAATCATCCTCATTTGCAGATTCAATTTGCATGGATGGACCTTCATTGCGTGCGTCTGATCGAAACCCACGTAAACCACTCCCTTTTCTCCTCCAACGCAAAATTACTTTTTCCACTATTCCAACAGACCAAATGATTTTTTTGTACTTCTTCCTCACCTGGTGCCCTCTCACAAGAGCCTTCGCACAAGAAATGAAAACTGGTAAGTATAATGTTAGAAGTTTTTAAAACTAATAAAAACATGTATGAGCACATCTACCAACAGAGTAATAACAAAATGAAAATAGAAACAACCAATCAAATCATAACTAACCTGAATCTTGACAATCCTTTGACGCATTATCAAAAATTCCTTTCTTCCCTTCCAACCACGAAATTTATTTTGTATTCTGAGTGCAGCATCGTGTGCATGCAAATCATACCGCCCTGGATATTTTGACTTCATAGCAATGAGTGAAAGGGCTCGCTCATCTGATATATCAAATTTATCACCGCCATACTCAATAACCTGCTTTCGCTGGAAAGACTGGGCACGAAATACTTCATGAATTCGAGCCGCAGCTTGCTCTGCATTGCAAACAGCTGTAAGAGAATCCTTCAGTGAAAGCCCCTCGGGCACATCATCTACTCCATGTTGCACAGGACTTCTTTCTGCAACAGTCTGGATAGCTTTAGTCCCACTTGATTCAAGTTGATTCCCATCCTTTAAACCCTCCTTTAATGTGAGGTTTGACAAATGTGCTGTCAGAGAGGATTCAGCTAGATAACCACCTATCCCTTTGTGCCCATTGCTAGAAGCAAGATCTGCTGGTGTTCTTCCTGAAGGATATTGAGGAGTAGGATCTGTCAAAGCCCCAGTAAAAGCACCCATTGACACGAGAATAGCCACAGTTCGCAGTCTGACAATTAGTTGAAGCCAAAAAAAAAATTGAAGTCAGTTTCTGAAAAATTTCACAAATTCTGCAATTACTTCTATTAGATGTAGCTATCTCAAGTAGAAGGTCAATGACAGCCGAAGCCAAAACTATGCTACACTGTCACCGTTGCTTGTGTTATAACAAGATTAATATATCTACAATGTGAGCAAAATAAGAGAACAAAGTGTGCAGAGCCAGATTCTATTACCTCCCATAGAATGCAGCCCAATGAAGAGCAGTCCATCCGTGTAAATCACGAAAATTTATATTAACACCAGCAGCAACTATTGGTTCTATTGCCCAATCATAACCAAGGGCAGACACTAAATGAATGACACCTCGGCCTTCCTTATCATCTTGAATATTTGGTCCTTTACCATCTTCAGTCATCTTTTGAAGGAGCCATTTTGGCAGCTCCTCCATGAATAAATTTTGAAGTAATTGTTCTTTAGAACTATCCAAAATGAAGCCCCCTTCTGAAGTGATCTTCAACATCTGGGCCAACAGCTCTGCATTGCCATTTGATGGTGAACTGATTTTATCCTCGTCATGGTATTTATCGAAGCTCCCAGACACTACATTCTCACTGTCACTAGGACCCAGAGACAATAGTTTTCCAAGCCTTACAAGAAGAGAGAACTCGTCAGCACTAGTATCTATAGTATCTATTGACTTGTCTTGGCATACACGGTACTCAAACTCTCGAATTTCACTGCATGCCAGCCTGTTAGAACAAGTAACATAAAATGGAACTAGCCCAGCCTTGTGCAAAGGTGTGCTGCATTGAAGAATACCCTCACCCAATACTTCTGCAGGAACCTCGAGTTCTCCAAACATACAAGACCATCGGTAGTTCTCCATTTCATTCTTTGTCTTCAAGAATGTTCCCATAACCAAAACCTGTTTAATTTGTGCAAAATAATGTTATAAGAAAACGCTAACATGCAATCAAGCAATAAACAGCCACATTTAGCCCTGAGAAAAACAAAACGAAGTGGGGTCAAGATATAAATAACTTTGAAGATGATCGAACACCAACTTCGGGCACAATCTAGAATAGGGTTTTCACATTCAAGCATTCAAATTTAATATTGAAAAACTACAACTGACACTGTCTATATTACAATTAGCATCTCCTTATAAAACTGTTGAAATTTTAATTAGGGTCATTGAGAAGGTCCTGTCTCTAATTTGAGGAGAAAATTCTCAACCAAGACTATCCTAACATATCCACACGCATCCCTTACCACCATGTGGCCCTTCAAAGACTTATGTCACAAAGGTTGTATGAGCTACAGTTTACTTAAACAGTTTTTTATTCACGCTACCCAAGTAAAAATATATAGCTTAAAGCAGTACCTTTGCTTCAACATCTGTGAAAGTCCAGTTTGGTGAGAAATCATATATACTAAACAGTTGATCTTGGGAAAGAGATGGGCTCAGCAAGTATTCATCCAAAGGATCTTGTGCAGAAAAGGTAGAAACCTCGATCGCATCTCCACCTTCCACACTTGTCCATATACCCACAGAAGTTGATAGCGCATTTGCCTCATGAACATCCACAAGTTCTTTACTCATCCATCTAGAGAAACTGTCTAGCTTCTTTAAACCTTCTTCTTCTAATAAAGATCTCTTTATTTCCATGAGTTGATCATTACTTCCGCCAGTATCTGCTTTAATTAGGGAACTGTTGTCCGAGATTGATTGGATTTCATTTGGTAAAGGAGACTGCGTCTGTTGATCAGATACAAAGGAGGCTGATTCAGTCTGCTGATCAGGTACAATGGAGGCTGATTCAGTAGAAGTAGGTAAGTAGGTACTGGAAAGTTCGGTTTCAAACCCAGCAGGTCCAAGACAGGCCAAATCAGATGGCATCTTCAGGTCAACATGCCACATAGGCAGGTTACAATTGTCCACACCAGATACCTGATTGCACCAGCATTATGCATTTAATTACTCTCCAAGTGAAATGGCTTTCTCAAAACTGAGAAAGTAGATATATATTCATTAAGAAAGGAAAGTATCCACAACCCCAAATCTTTACATATCAAAATACAAACTTTAATGGCACCTATATTACATGCTGAATGACCACATAAATTTGTGAAAATCTTCATCACCATGCATTGCAAACGTTTTATACCCACCAAACTAGTTTTTAACATCAATCACAAGTCCTTGTTGCAGTAAAAATAGCAAGACAAACAAAACACTGGAACTTACAAGTGGGAAACCATCACAGTTAATCAAACATAACAAAGTTGCCAATACCTGCCAGTGAGGTTGATTACAAAGGTTTTCAATATTAGGTTCCTCAAGACCAACCTCATTCATGCAAACTTGCCCAGTCATGCCGACTGGTTGAATTGACTGATGAAGCGAATTCCGAGAATCTATGGAACATTGCTCAAGAATACCTTCCCAAGACGGGGCCATCGCCATTTTTTTATCAGGTTCACTGAAATTTAACTCAAATCCACCATCACTAATTTCTTTAGCAATATTTCTTCGAGGGACTGGAGCATAGTTGATTCCCAAGATATGTGATTGTTCTACCCCATAATCACCTGGATTATTCACTATATGAAAAAGTACATGCCAAGTTTATAAGTCCTTCAATGTGAATACATATGCATAGAAACAACATTTACATCCAGGCAAGAACTCATCATCCACATGACTACAAGCAAGATTATTCCATCTCAAAATTATTTCTCAATCTTCAAAGGACAATAGATAATCAACTATATGAAAGGGATGGCTCAATAATTTGCTTTTATGGTCAATAGCATCAATTAAACTAAACAGAAGAAAGACAAAATTGTGTCTTTAAATATGACTCACTCCTACCAGGCTTCTGTATAAAAGAAGATTGGTTTGTCTTCACAGAGCTTTGAACATAACAAATTAAACTAAACCTAAGGTTACAACAGTTTAGCAAATAAACAATTGAGGATACCCTCTGCTTCTAATTGCTGTTTTTTACAATAATCAGTCCATCGTCAACACAAAATTTATTATACAACAAAAAAGCCCAACAAAATGACCTTTCCATTGTATAAAAAAATCATGCCAACGCAATTAAGTACATCTTTTTGGCCAGTGATTATCCGCAGAGTTAGGGTGAATTGTACCTGAAGAAGATCCAGAATGATAATTGTTAAAGAGTCTCACATCTATCTGATTCGTCATAAGTCC
Source organism: Piper longum (assembly GCA_032619315.1). NCBI lineage: Eukaryota > Viridiplantae > Streptophyta > Magnoliopsida > Piperales > Piperaceae > Piper > Piper longum. The sequence goes on from JAVDBV010069223.1 coordinate 9,976, forward strand.
ATCATCATACTGCTGCAACTCAGTGTAAGAGTGGTATCTGGAACTTGCTTGATGGTTATCTGCTGCACCGAATTTCTCTTTAGTTGCACTGGAAGATACGGGTATCATAATATATAATCAGATTCAGACCCTTTTTAATTAGGACATGATCGTTAAAACTAATGGTGTGAGCTTTACCTGATTCAGGATCTTCCAATTCAGACATAACTGTGCTAGTGAGGCTCGAAGTGTCTGTAGTTTGAGAATGTGATTGGTCATAGTTTCCAAGAAAATTGGAGCTTGCAGGACTGCTCCCTAAGGAGGGGCTCTTGATAATTTCTTCTGCTTCCCGTCCACGACTTGAACTTGTTCTATTTCCCTGGCAAAAAACGTTCCATTTATTAGAGTGTAGAAAACACAGCAGTCTGATCAGGTCATCTTGTAGCAACAATTTAGAAAATACAAGAAACACAATAGCCCTACAAAATCAACGGTAACAATCATTTGCACAAAAAAGCGAAGAAAATTAAAAATAAAAGTTTTTTTCAAAATCCAAGCTATTAGAATATAACGCAGTCCCAGAAGATATAAGGCATGCACGCACTTTGAAGGAGGGGTGCATTTATCAATGTGGTTAGCTTAACAAGCACCTTGTGTATAAATTGTAAGTGGGTACGCGCCTATGCCCATTTAAACATATAAAATTGACCAAACAGATTCAGATTTTATTTTTCAACTTTAGGATGAGAAGAGGTTTATCAAATTGAGTTGATACATTGGGTCAAAAATAGGACGAAGCTTGAATTCTTATCCCACATTTTCTAACCTAAGCAGGTAATAGAGAACTGATATACATGGTTGCCCCGGTTAAAAAGCCAAACCACAGTAGCCTTCTCCAATTCAAGTCTGTCCTCCCATTCTCAACTCTTGACTACCAAGCCCCCATTCTTTCTTCCCCATTTATCATTCCTCAACTGGTGGATTGGCCATTCAGAATAATTTTTATCACAAAAACAAAACTTGCAGAGGCTGATGATCAGATGAAAATCAAACTAGCTCCTATTTCTTCATGTAAAATTGTTAACACAAAAAACGATGTTTTAAATGAAAATCTCAACATATTAATTTTGATGCAGCATTTAAATCAAGAATATAACCTTTTTCCCAAAGCCCCCACATGTTGGAGCCTTTATGCACCACGGTGCCCTTTATATTTCAATCTAGAATGTGTATTTAGGAAAAGATCATACTTCTTCATTCACCTTATACAAATAAATGAGGTAACCAACATGGATTCTATTCGCCAAATAATGATTAAGAATCCATGTAAAAAAAATGGTGTATAACAGAGTATAATAGGAAATGAACTCAGGTATTAATCCGTCAAAGATTGAGATTCCCAGAGCATAGAACAATACTTGTTTCATGTTAAAAGCAACAGCCTTAAACAGAGCAAATGATTCTCTTGGAGTAAGGGAAATGTGTGTGTGTGCGTGTGTGTGTGTGTGTGTGTGTGTGTGTGTGTGTGTGTGTGTGTGTGTGTGTGTTGTTCCATTCAACCACTCTTTTACTTTGCTAGCTAGACTTTCAAGCAATGCCTCAAATTGCAAGCTCTAGTTTTTATATTATCAATGATCATTAAAGAACTTTGCCAAAGATTCTGCACTATTAAAAGATATACTATTTATTATTACAGGAACTATAAACCATGTGACACAGGCCCATGCTTATCTCTTTTTTTCTATTAATTATTCCTTTATTATAAATCATTTATTAATCAACCTTTTAGTTATCATAATATAAACTCCACATTTGATGCCTTAAACCAACTACCGAACTAAACAATCCCATCCAAAAGCTGAGTATTTACTTATGCAAGTTCTATTCCAGTTTAAACTTCATTCACGTTCAGAAAGAAAACCCCAGATAATTACAAAAAATTGTTAATAACTCGTAGTTTCATGCAAAGGTAATAACATTTCCTTTGCTTGTAAAAATAAAACCGAAGAACCAAGGAACAGCGTTTCTAACCTTTACTTCACGATAATGAACAAGAACTATATGCATAAGATCCCTGCATCCATAAAATGAAATGAGACACTCAGCAAACACATAGACCAAGAAACTACAAGCTATACATATAACATGACATACTTCATACATTTTGCACCAGATTCCCTAAAAACTTAAGCACTTGGAAAACTAGAGAAATTTGACATGATACTAAACTGTTAGTGCTAGTCAGCTATGCAGATGGTAGGGTTTAAAAAAGATTCAGGAATGTATGTAATGCCAACAGACATTTGTATAGGCCTGGAAACACATGGCAGGATAAGAAACATGGGTCTAATATATCTAGACCAGACCAATTTTTTACAGCAAAAATAAATTATACAAGAAGACAAGTAGACTATTAAGACAATTATGTAGTACTCACTCCTCCAACATCCAATAACTACGTCTTTGAAAATTTTCATTCTCTTCTCCATGAGCATAGTAGCAATGAAGCACATCAACACTTCCAGCCTGATGCACAGAAATATAGTTATACACTGTGGATTATATGAAGTACAAAAAGACACAATCCTCCGTTTCTAACCTTCAACCTCTCATGCGCTTCCTTTACTGTCTTGCCATCCTTTTTCTTCCGCCAGTTGTGGCCATCTTTACGGAAGTATCTTAATTGCTTTCGATCAAAAAGAAATAATGAACCACCTGAAATAAAGTTACATGGCAAAACTCCATCAAATTTGTGGACATGGCCATGCGTGACTGCAAGAGAACTTAAAAATAATATCTGACAAATAGTTCAAAAGTCAGTGACAAGAAAATTTCTAAACTTTGTGTGCCCAACAATAATGGCACGCAACAAGCAGTCACAAAAACAGCGTATGATCCCTCAAAAACAAAAACACAAAAAAAGTCATACTCGGTGGCCTATTTGGAGGTTCTGGAGCAATACAAAATTTGCGATAGTTTTGAAGAATTTCACATATTTCGACTGGGCGTAGCCATCGGCTTTGTGCTTCGGAGAGTATCTGATTAATATCTGCACATAACACAAAAGTCCAGCCAAATTAGAAAACGAAGAAAACAAGCAGTTCATATTTGAGTTTTCACGCAAGGAAACTTGTGAAACAAATACAGGGACGTTGTTTGCTATTAAATACAGTCCTAATTCTATGGCAAAGTACCAAAGGAATAGAACTAGAATAATTAAATTGCACTAATGCTATGCATTCGCTGTACGTACACAAATTCAAATCGTCTAAGCAAACCATATTGTCGAGAAAGAAAACCAACAACGAAACTTCGCCATAGCCCATAGGGCATACCATTGCAAACAAACACATCTAACAATACATCCAAAATGTTTCCAAGACCCGCCCTTTTCGGTGGGGAAAAGGAGAATCAAGTACCGCAAGCTATAAGAGCAACAGTTTGCAAACCAGGCACCGGATCTGTTACGCTCAAGCTCCACCAGAAGCACGAGTCAAATTTCCCCTTCTGAGGAATCAAAATTGCGCCTCACCAATCATGCTTCATCTCTTTCTGATCCAATCGACGCCAATTCCACACAAACAAGCACAGATCAATCAAGTAAACCATTCCACCCGATTAAAGCTCGACGGAAAGGGAAACCCGCACCATCAGTCAAAAAACCCCAAAAAAGAAAAAAAATAAAACAGCTACGATCAACGCCAAAAGAGAGAGAGAGAGAGAGAGAGAGAGAGAGAGAGAGAGAGAGAGAAAGCCACAGAAACAGTATCAAAAGTACCAAGCGGGCCAGTTGGTGTGTATCGCCGACCCTCCGCCATGGCCGAATCCCCACAAAAACCTAAGAAACAACCAACAATAAAACCCCGCAAACCCTCAGATCCGGCCGCCAAAGCAAGAAACGCTCCCCACTCCGCCTACCGGCGACCGCCAAGATCGAGCCCCCGGTCAATCGCAAGAAAAGCGTTCGGGGGACACAAGAACCCGATCGGATTACGGACTACGACAAACACGGCTCTAAGGAGAGGGGGGGGTGGGATGGAGGCAAGGGCGAACCGCGGCCGCCACGGACGAACTGGAAACGTGGGATTGGGGAAGTGAGAGGCCAGATGTGTGTGAAAGAAGTGGGAAATTTGTCTACTCCTACTGAGTAGTCATATTCGACTCGAGGGGCCGGCCCCCTAAGAGTGTCAATCACTGATTTTAAAGTCCGACTATTCAAGGGGTGACGTACCGAAAAAGGTGACCGATACTTGATGTCAAGTATTCCGTCGTCATCCTCACTTTTTTAGTTTTTTTCCCGAGAGATAGTATATACGGTATAAATTTACACTGAGTCATACCACACACACATATATATATATATATAT
>JAVDBV010069228.1:0-26828 GCA_032619315.1 Piper longum
ATAAAAAAAATCGAAAAATCGTGCGGTAATGACATCACAAGCGTTTCTTATCCACTTTAATTTTTGGGAAAAAAATATGTAAATAGAAAAATAAAATATCAATATGATTAAGTTGCTAATCGATTAGCCTTTGATTAAAGTAATTAGAGTTTAAGCGTGCAGGACGTGTAGATTTTTCCGAACACAAGCAAAAAGCAGTCGAGGCACTTGCTTCCGAGTTATATATTTTAATTTCATTTAGTTATATTTGATTTGATACGTTAAATAATTTGGTTTTGAGTTTTCGTTATTCAAAAAAGTAGAATTATGAACCATTTGTGGATGTAATTGGTCTAATTTAATTTTTGATAGCTTAGAATTGATGTGTTTGTGCACGTGGATAATAAATGATATTGACGAATTATATATATATTAATAAGAAAATTTTATTTTTTTTGATTAAAAAAAAATCCGTGAACAAGTCCCTATTTAGGAGGCTAACAGGAATTGGACGTGTAATTGTGGTGAACATTAAGTGAGAGAAGGTAGTACATGTCATGTTTTTCTTAGTTTTTTGTTTTTTTATCTCTTACACTCTATTTGTAGATATTTATTTTTTTTAAAAGTACTTTATATAATATTTATTTAGAGGATCTAGATCCATGAGATTAGAGTAAGATACCTCCGTTTAAATTAACGTACGCTTCCCAATAATTTTCAATTAATAATGGAAGATCAAATTTAATTCCCTATAATTGTCACGGGTTACATTACACTCTGATTTTTCTAGGATCATTAGGGTTATCGTTTTCATTGTTGATGTTAGAAAATATTATTAGGTCGTTGATAAATGATATGGCTTTACAAGACCATAAAACTCCACTTTAACTGTACTAATCCCTTTATTGGATTCGTCAATAGAAAAATCTTTGCTTATATAATTGACCACGAGGGGTACGCCTGGTTAATGCTTACACGGTACATATAATTTATCTTATTAATAATAAAGAAATTTAATGCTTGTCTGAGATTTAAAGTAAGAGAATTAGTCAATTAAAATACAAAAACAATCTAAAAAATATGATAAAAATACCTCATTCTGAGGGTTACGGGTTTAAACCTAGCTAACTTTAATTTCTTTAAAAATAAAAAATAAAAATACCTTATATGATAGAAGATCATGAGTTCAAACTCAACTAAATTTAATTTTTAATTTCTTACTAATAAAAGTCTGTCTCATTATTTTAAAAAAATATAATAAAAAATTAAATAATTATAATTTATCTTTTTTTTCAAATAAGATATTATCTTTAAAGTCAATTGTAATATATATCTAAGATATTAAATTATTACTATCTATTTCATTATTACATAAAAATTCATATTTAAAATTGACAATTTTTGTGGTATGTGTGACATCTTGCTTAGTTGTTAATAACCTTCCTCGCCTCCCTTCTTGTTGCGAGTCCATTGGTGTAGTTGGAGCACTGGGTCTTCTACAAAGCGTAGTAGGTCTACTATTACTTGAGATTTGTGCATGCTTTGTTTGGGCATCATGGTTAGCTCGGGGGTATAAATCTGATGTTGTTCTGGCTACTGGAACAATGCTTGCTTCCGTTTCGCACGCTGGAATTCTTACATTGTCAGGCACTCGATTCCGCTACGTATGCCAGAACTTCCACAATGTCGTTCCAAATACCGGAACTCACGAGTCCCACTATTTGGACCCGTAGCGCACCCGTGCGCGCATCCACCAGCCCTACTGGCCCGCTGCACCCCGCGTCGGTACTTGATGTTCGGTCACTCTACCAGCCTTATGCTACTTTTGCCGGAACCAATATAAGGTCGTACGCGTCCAAATCCCGCTACGCATATCGGCAACCTCCTGCTACCGATCCACACGCTGCTACTCCATGTTCTATGGTTCGGACCCTGCAACTATAACACACATTAGTGCCGATGAGTTGTTTCACCACTCGGATAACCTCAAACCATCCGTCACGGACTCGTATCACGGACTCGTATGTACTAGGAACAACCACCAAACCCTAGTACCCGGTGTGTCCATCGACTAAGGCTGTAACAGCTAACTCGGGGGTATAAATCTGATGCTGTTCCGGCTACCGGATGGTTTGATCTTGTGATGTTTATTGCCCACATTTTGGCCCAAAACCTTCGCAGGCTTCCGTAATTCCCCTCGCTAATATTCTTGCCCACCGTCACACATGCAGTCCATGCAATTCTTCATTCTTCGCCACTGAATGTAACTGATTATCTTTTTCCATCGAATTCAAGATCTTGCATGCTGTTAATTGGCAGCAATACAATATCAACACTTAACAATACTTTGTCACTACCTTCTTGTCTGCGCTTCTCACCTTCCTCAACTCAACATCCATTTCTCCCTTCACGTCATCACCCTCGCCATTCGCGTTCAATGACCACCCACCGAAAATTCCCACTCAACATGTCCGGACGGGGACAATGGAGACGATGGAGGAGGTTAACAGTGCATGCACGAAATATATAAGGCTTCTTACAGGCTATCAACTACGGCGTGTGCCCATTACAACTAGTGGCCGCCATCTACCGACGCCTTCTCATTGTCCTCCATTAAGAAGACTCAGATGAGGATTATTCATACACCTACATGGCCTGGTTCAAATGCAAGCTGCCATAGAACGAGATATTATCTGAGGGTCTCCCCCACCTCTCCCAACGCGATGCAAGTATTGGGTCAAGACTTCAGGCCAACATCTACGATGGAGGCTTTACTTTAAAGGTTCGTCTAAAAACTAATTTTCTAAGAAATGAAATTGTAATGAAATAAAATAAAATGACATAAAAATTATTGTAAATTTTATAAATTTTTTATATGTTTAAATAGTAAGAAAATAAGATAAAAATAAAATACTTTTTACGTACGTGTGTCTCCTAAAACTTCTCCCAATTTATGTAATTTTTTATTAAAAAAATATTTTAAATTTTTGGACAACCAAAAATAAGGAATTTTTTAATATATTGATTTTGCATTTCTTTTATATGATTTTAGAAAAATCAAGTAGACCCTGAATGATCAATTCTCTCTTTGAGAAAATATATGAGCCAAAATTTCGCTGTTGATGGAACCAATAAAGGTAGATTTTGCTGTTGTCTCTTAATCTCGTCTTTCATATTCCACAAAAGACCATAACCTATATTATTCTTCTGAAGAAAAGAAACAATGCCAAAGAACCTGCGTAATGCCTAAGGTGCAATAATCAATATTGCAGGCATATATGCACATACAAGCACCTTATAGAGGTAAATTTGAGTGAGTATAGTAGTTGTGTCGTTGACAAAGTCGGGTTAGCCACGGGTTAACGGGTCTGTTTGTTGACTTAGTAAGAAATGATCTATGGGTGTTAAATTTTGTTATTATCAAAGAAATGATATATTTCTTCTCCAATTTACCTTTCCCAAAGTTTAGTGCTAGGTCTATAAAGGGTTAAAGTTAAAAATTTGAAACTTGAACTAGGTTTATAATGGAGTGGAGTCAATTTGGAGAAGACACCAAGCTAATTAAGAGTCATTTATATTGAAAATTTTTTTGACACTTGAAAATGATAAATGTTTGAATCACCTATTTTTATGACTTGACTCAAGGAGTCAATAGTAAAATCAATCGCTATGAAGGTATTCATGTAGTAAGACTATACACTTTAATGAAGTTGGGTTTTTCATAATTTGGTTGCTCTTCGAGTTATATAACATATTTTTTTCATCGTGTATTTATCCCGCTCCTCAAAAGCCTGTAGGAACAAAGTTGATTTGAAATTTTCTCAACATATTCAGGGGCTTCGAAGCTTACACACCATTCTGACGATTGTTAACGATGATAACAATATTACAAAAATAAATCATAAACCACATGTAGCAAGTATACCAACATAGGCTTCAAAATATATAAGTTCCAAAATTCTAAAATACATTAATGATAAAACCCGAATACATGGGTTTAATACAAAACTCAGCACAATAGTAACTTAAAACGAAGATAGTGTCACAAATTCTGAAAATAAACGATAGGGTCTCACTATTTACATTGCATGACGGAGAAAATAAGTACAAGTGCAATTCATACATTTATATTACTCACTCATATTCGTGACAACTAGAGGTCATTAATCTTACCGCCACGCTACTTACTATATTGTTATCAAGCTTACAAATTAATTTTAAAATAGATACAAGCAAAACAAAAGTAAATGATTGAAAGACAACACTACCTAGAAAGTAAATTTGAATTTAGTAAATAGAAGAGAGCAAGATTAAAAAAGAGAGATAGAAACAAAAATAATACCAAGGATGGAAGAATAAAAAATGAAAAGAACTGAGACCCTCGACATCTCCCAACTCGAAAAAGGGGACAATAATGGTTGGGGCCAAGCTATGGTGGTAAAAAAATTTTATGATAGATAATAAAAATGGTAAAATAAACTGTGAGGATTCTGGGTGATAAACTAAAAATAATACATTTTCTTATCCGCATAAGGCATCAAGTCGATGAAAATATTAATGAAATGACTTAGCATCCGTAGCGCGAATAGGAAAATGCTACTACCTTAGCTTACCACCATTTATATCTAACCTCATGTACACTCACTGTACTATCTAAAATACCCTAATCACTCAGCCTCGACTCCCAACCTTGTTCTATCTCCTTCTTCGAGAAGGGGTAATGTCAGGCTCTTGTTTCTTCATCTATTTACTTCAATCTCCTGTTAACTCACAACGAAACAAAACAATGTAAACTTAGCTCATGTTATTAGCTTAGAAAAATTTAGATAATGGTGAAATCTTAAGTTACAATGAACACATCAGAGAATACTTAAAAGCTTCTCTCAATTCTACTCGTTAAAGTAAAATAATAATTGCACAAATTATTAGAAAGATTAACAACTTTAATGCCGATACCTTTCCCAAGACAAAGAAAACAATAGGGTTGACATCCCACTCAACCGAACCATTATGATTATAAAGATAACAACTACAAACAAAGATAAAGATTAACACCATAAAACGCTACGTAACACAAAAATAAAGTGCACAACTTACAGAAGTTACTAGCAAGAGATAAATCAAAGAATATCTACAATAAAAGATGGAATCTAATTAACTATCCTATTAATTGAGGATGATGAACTCCAACCAAAACCCCAAGGCTTTATTAGATGATACTTAATCCTCAATCTCAATCTCAACAATCTACCTACTATATGCATAAAACACCACCTAGAGACGTGTATTTTATAAGCAAGTTTGTTGGACTCTCTAGTACACCAAGTTAGGCTCTCTAATTCTCAATGTATGACATATACATGCATGTGTGACTTTTGAGCTTCCAACGCATTGAACTCTTTCTTAACCATGATTCTTCAACTTCCCAAACATAACCCTTCGACTTCCGAAACATGAGCATAAATAGCATGGAGAGCTTTAAGAACATTGGGTTGATGATGATAATAATTTCCTTTAAAGTTAGTTTTATGACAATGCTATAAATTAAAGATTGTGAGTCCCAGTCAAAAAACGAACCTCCATTAGTTCTTGTTTCTTCTAAAGAAGTCTACTCATGGAGCTTGGAAGACGATGATAAGATTTAAAAATTAAGGTGAAAGGATAGAAAGTACGAAGGGCATGGAGTGAGAATTGAAAGAATTGAATAGACGTGGAGAGGGTAAGGAAGAAGTGAAGGTAGAAAAGAAACCAGCGAGGGAGAGAAAAAACATTGGCTAGGGAAGATAGAAAGTAATGCCAGTAGGATACTTTTTCACCGTTGATGTAATTTAAAGGCTTGTATTAAATCTTGCGGAAATGAACGAGAGCTGTCATGCAGATTCTAATTTTATCCAATTAATTAACCATAAGGGTGCTAATCAAGGGAAAGAGCATCCTCCGAGTAGGCCGATTTTAAGCCTGCTCAAACTCGACTTATTTGTCTTTTAAATTGAACCACGTGACCCAGTAAAAAATTGGCCCGAGTAAAATTTGAGCCAAAGTGAATTTTTTATATTTTTGGAAAAAATTGAGATTGAATTAATTTTGGAAGACTTCATGGCTAGGTTTAGCTCATATAAATTATACTTCAGTTAGTTTTTTTGTTAAAAAAATTATTAGTATATTATGTAAGGATCATTGTTATAAAATAATTTTATTAGAACAATTAGTATTACCAATAGATGATACTCTATGTAAGCACTTAGATTATAAAGGTAGTTAGATGATGAGCGCAATTTTGTTTGTTTACAAAAAATTATAATCATGTAATGTAGATGGATAACTGGATTTATAAGTTGTTGATTTTCAAATACCAGTTGTTGATGATACTAAGTCTTCTTTGATTTTCTTTATTAATTTGTATATTTTATGTGCAACAAGCTTCTTCAAAGTCATCCACAGTTCATAGGATGTATGCAAACCACAGCATAGCAACAAACTTCTCTACCTTTTAACAACTTATCAGATTTCTGCCATGCAATGTGATCAGGATTTTCAACCTCTTGCAACGACCTATCTGGTAAAGTGCTCAATATGTTTTTCGGTAGAATGCTGATTGTTCCATTTATGAACGAGCGAAAACCTTGTGAATCTATTAGATTCATAATCTGATCTTCCCAAAGTAGATAGTTTTTGGCATTAAGCTTTGATATTAAGAAAGTTTGCAGCATTTGTATTGTTAGGTCATGGAAACACAGGATGAGCAGAAGAAGATGAAAGTTGTCCTATCAGATCTCCCATGATCACAGTTTTCAGATCAAGCAGGAACAACTGTTCTCTAAACAAACATTTAGAACACCATTGCTAGAATGCCAGAGAAAAGAAACGCTGAGATGGAAAGTGCAAACCAGCGAGAAGAGCACGGTGGTGAGGCCAATTCGCAACCAAGCAGAGTATGCATAAGGCTCATGGTGAAGAAAGCTCTTAGAGTGATTTCATTTATCAAATGTTAGGGCCAATGGGCCCCCCAAAAAAGTTTGTAACAGGTTTTATATGTCTTTTTTATTCAAAAATTAGCTTAAGGAATAAAAAATTTTCATTAACATATATATAAGTCACCAATCAATTCCAAATAAACCCAACAATTCTCCCCCTCACACATTATATCACCCAAATCATTTCTCTCCCACCAAATATTGGGTTCACATATTATAGTAAAGTTCTATAAAACTTTAATTCGGACTAGTTACTATCTTAATCACATCACATATTAAGTGCACATATTATAGTTAAATTTAAAAACACACCAATATAGTAAAATTTAGAGATACACCAATTTAGATTGATTGGCATACCATGAGGCAAATCGAGACAATATTAAAATTTATTAGGCTCTGATACTACTATTAAGTTCCCAAAAAAGACTTGCTCTAATACTACTGTTAAGTCTAACGGGACTTGCAACAGGTTTAATGAGCCTTTCTTTATTAAAAACTAATTTAAAGAATAATTTTTTTTTCATTAAGATAAACCCAACATCAAGCCCTCAATAAAATGAATTTCTTAATGCTTTGGGAAAAAAAGAGATTTCATGCTCCCATGTCAAATTAAATTAAATCATTGTTGATAGATATAGGACAGGATCACAATTCTTTTTAAGTATTAGAAATGAATCATCACTTAACCCATAGCTGATATATAAAAACCTTCAACTTATAAAATGAACGCATTTTTATATCACATAAAAAAAATATTCCACGCCCCTTTTCGGAACCTTAGCTTTTCAAGGTGGGAAAGTTGCTTCTTGATCAAAAGGATCAAAATTTACGAGACTCGTCCCTGACCATCTTCAACCACCGTAATTATAAATAATCACAATTATCCAAAATTAATAGACTGATTTTCATGAACGAAAATGAAGCAGTTATCTTTTATATTGCTTTCACCAGAGCAAACCGTATATTGTGGAGATCAGATCTTCTTCTTTTTTTTGTCCTATTTCTTTTTTTATTTTAAACAAAAGTTTTACTATATCAAATACCAATTCTGAAAGAGGTTTGATTATTAGGAGAGACAGAAAATCACAAACACAAACAGATCTTAAACACGCCAATTAAAACCAAGCATTGGTTCTCCCAGCAGTGAAGCTAGAAGACATGGAACAGCTACAACAGGCAGTAAACTAGTGATCTTCGGGAGCAAGAGGCTGGTGAGTATGGGGCGTCTCCTCCGAAATCATGACGAACTCATAAACAACGCCGGCGAGGCCACCTCCGAGCAAAGGTCCAACCCAGTAAACCCAGTGATGCTTCCACCTCCACCCCGCAAGCGCCGGCCCAAAAGCTCGAGCTGGATTCATCGACGCCCCGTCGAAAGGCCCTCCAACCAAGATGTTGGCACCCAACACAAAACCAATGGCCAGTGGAGCTATAGTAGACAAGCTCCCTCTCTTCGGATCGAAGGCAGTTGCATACACGGTGTACACCAGTCCGAAGGTCATCACAACCTCCAACAGCAGAGCATGCCACTCCCCCACCCCTGCTCCCAGAGCAAAGCCGGCAGGACGCTGCAAAAACATATCCATGCATGAGCTAATCTGAGAAGAACAGGCATGTTCATAGAAGTGATCTTCCTTCTATGCACAAATCGGTCTGATCAATCTGGTCATTCAAGCTTATGAACATTTGACTCTGGGTGTGCTTGCATCATATGATTATCTGACTTATACACAGGACTCTAGCAACTTGCTCAACATTTGGGATGGCATGGAAAATGATTCACTATCGCATATAGAAACTAACATTACTTAATTCAATAATAATATGATTACCATGCCATGGGTGGAGAGCCGGAGCAAGAGCGATGCTACAATAGCGCCGAGGAGCTGAGCTACCCAGTAGCAAACTGCACGGAGAAGGGAGACTCTGCCGCCGACAAGTGCTCCAAAGGTGACAGCAGGGTTCACATGGCCACCGGAGCTGTTAATTGCAGCGGCAACTGCTGCAAAGAACCCCAGGGCGTGAGCTATAGCAACCACCACAAGACTAGATGCCGGTGCTGTCCCCTTGTACATCTTTTCTGCATGCACAGAAGATGCAACATTAATATTTCTATAAACTATTTACAAATGTGCATCATATATAGACACAGCTAAGTAGCAGCTAGGTTCATGTATAGCATGTAGCACAAAACATATTACACAGTTCAATCATGGATAACAAGTACATAGCACAAATACGCATTACCTTTATAAACTATACAAATGCATAGATAATATATAGAGAAGATGTAGCTGCATGTGTGGTGGGTATAAGCTGATTTGCTTACCGAGGGCAAGGACAGAGCCTTCGCCGGCGAAGACAAAGATGAAAGTGGAGAAGAATTCTGCCAGGGCAGCTCGGATGGAGTCCGGGTGGGTGGCTTCATCTGCTCTGCCCAATGCGAAGTATCGACGACGTGGCATGGCTATAGCTTGCAAGCTCTTTGGTTTTCTGTGTTGGACTTGGCTTGATCAACTTGAGTGCTCTTGACTCAGTTGGGAGGAGACTAGAGAGTGAGGTGTGGAGTGGGAGAGAGGGGAAGAGGTGCTAGAGAAGAAATATGGGGTGAAGAAGGGGAAGAGAACAAGCAGGGGTCGGCAGGTTGCAAGCATGCACTTCGGAGCGAAGGAGTGGTGCTGGTTTTTGGGGGACGCGTGGGTTGTGAGGTCTGAGCATGGGCGGCACGTAGTCGATACAGGACTGTCGTCACTTGACTCATCTGCCTATCTTCTGTTTTGGGAAGGAAATTAATTAAACGTAAAATTTTAATAAATATAAATTTTATTAAATGTAAGGTCTTGTGAATAATTAGATGTGCTTAAGTGATATTATTTATTTATTATTATAATTTTAAAAATTATTAGTAATATTTAATGCATTTTAATTTATTTATTATTAATACCTCTTGGTCTTATGGTGAGACCTCACACCAGAATAAAGCTTCTGTTGAAAATTATAATACTTTGTTCCAAATTTTACTTTTAGATTAATTAAATCTTGAAGTTTTTTGCTTAGTTCTGACTTAACCAAAATTTGATATAATATTATGAAAAACTTTTATCGTAAGTCCAACTCAAATGACTTAAAAATTGAGTGTTTTTATTTGTGTTTGAATTGATTAAATTAGGATCAAGTGGAACTAAGCCTTTTATTTGAGGCTTGATAAGTAACCTCCAACCGAGTTTAGTAGTTCATACCCACTTAGTTTGATTACACTCTTCATTACCACGTAAAAAAATGAAAAAAAAAACATTTAACTCTTTTTTTGGCGAAACATGTGTGATGTATGAATTATACCATCATGAATGATTCCATGCTCTTGTTAGTATGTGCAGATGTATATTACATTGCCTGCTCTGCCCCTTAACCCTGAATATAAGAACCATCTTCGGATTGTAATCGAATGATTGAATGTATTCTCAAGCTAGTAATTTATATTTCTTCAATTTTGCGCTCCTTCATGTTTGATTCCTTCAATCCTTGTGACAACATCTGCGATGCTTGGGCGCTGGTCAGGTACGTCGTTGGTACACTCCAGCCCAATCTCGGCGAGCTTGAGCATCTCACCGTGCCATGCCTTCTCCCCCACTATCCTCACATCCAACACATCAGTCGACCAGTCCTTGCCCACTTCGGATCTCACCCACTCCGACAAGTCCATGGCTGGAGACAAATCCCCGGCTGGGTTCCGGCCGGTGACAATCTCTAAGACCAGTATACCAAAGCAGTAAACGTCCGTCTTCTTGCTAGCAGCCATTTTCTTCCCTTGGGATACTTCTGGAGCCATGCCGGCGGCTAGTCTTTGAAGCTGTTTTTGGTTGGTAAGGAGGGGTTGGAAGCCGAAGTCGGAGAGCTTGGTGATGGTGTGGAGGCTCTCCTCGCCGTCGGAGAAGGTGACGAGGACGTTGGATGATTTGAGGTTTGCATGGGGCACCTTGTGCGACCTGGGCAAGACCTGGTGCAGGTGTGCCACCCCCTTGGCTATGCCCTTCACTATTGATAGCCTTGTCCTCCAATCCAAGTGTTGCCTTGATGATCTTGGCTCTATTCCCAAACCACACATGATGATACATGGTAATACGTACGTGTTATTCTTGTGAGAAATCTCTACTAGCACTACACGAGAATTGACATATAGTAGCTAAAATATTTACCATGTAGTAGCTCAAAAAGGCTGTGGCTGTCTGGTAAGTACTCGTAAACGACCAACTTGTCTTCTCTGGAATAGTAGAATGAGATGACATCAATGAGGTTTTCATGTTTGATGCCGCCGAGCAACTGCATGTGTCTTATGATCACCTTCTTGCTCACACCGTTCAAGTACTTTAGCTTCTTCACGGCAGTTACTAGGCCCGACTCCATGGTTGCTCTGTAGGTGCTGCCGAGCTGCCCGTTCCCCATCACCTCCGATGGAGCTCTCAGCAGCTCATCTATGTCAAATCGTAACAACACATCTTTGCCATAGAACTCCAGTTCACTGTAGTTCTCCGCGCTTTGAGTTCTGTTCTTACCACCCCACTCCACCGAAGCTTCTCCTACGCCACATATATATGAGATCCTTAGTTTGCCCATGACAGAGCTATGAGTAATTCTTTGGTTGTTCTCAAGCTATGAGCTTAGATTAATAAGACTAGATATATATATATATATATATATATATATATATATTATATATATATATATGAACAATAATAAAAATGTTATGTCTATGGGCATATACGTACCCGAGTCTTGATCACCTCCTCCTTTTCTTGGGCAATGTCTTCGTCTTGTGTACCACAGCAAGAACAACATCGAGATAAAGGGCACCACCAAGCAGGGACCAATCGCAATGACAAGGATTTCCCATAATTTGAGCTTCCTTCTCTGTTGGGAATTAGAACTTGAAGGGGCTGTGGAGGAGGATGGTACTACTGGTGCAATGTCTGTTGGAGAAGGACTAGGTGCAACATAAGGAACAGGGCATGGCCTGCTCAGAGGCTTCCCACACAAGTGAGGATTGCCTTGGTATGCGCTCGGAGGCATGCTAATCAGAACTGGGGTCTGAGGAATCTGACCTTGAAGATCATTGTCTGAGACATTCAATACATTTAAATTAAGCTGATCGAAGGGAGGGATCTCACCATGCAGATTGTTCTGTTGCAGTTCCATCCTTTCCAGAGAAGGGATGGTGTATGCGTATTCCATTGGAATAAAACTTGAAAAAAGGTTGTGCGATAGAAAAACAAACTGCAAATAAACCAAGCTTCCAAGCCGAGGTAGGGGACCTGCGAGCGAGTTGTTTCTGAAGCTGACCTTCGACAGATAAATCACATCCTACAAAAATGAGGGTGGGAGGGAACCGGCCATGTCAATGCTCTCAAGAACAAGGTAAACGACGTGATTATTGAAGCAGGCAATCCCTGCCCATCTCGTGCGGTTGCCTGTGCAAGGAGGACCTGTCCAATTTGAGTGAAGGTTTGCTGTGGAAGACACGGAATCCCTTAAGAGGAGCAGGGCATCTCTTTCCTTGGGGTAGTATTCTTGGGCTACGACAAGAGCTGCGACTTGGGTCAGTGGGATTAACGTAGCATGGTGAATGAGGAGGAAGGAGAAGATGATGAGGGCGAGAAGAGAGGCCATGAATCCTTGAAATCATGGAGGATGCTAAGGAAAAGTGTGTTCTGATCAAAGTTTTTGAGGAGAGGACAAGGCAAGCTGTGAAGGAATTGAATAAGCGCGGTAAGATCAAGGACAAACAGCGTTGAGGATCAATTGCTGCCGTCCTCCATCTCTGTTTGATAGGTGTTTTTGACTAATGGATCCATGAAACATGCCAAAGCTATATAAAAATAAATATGTAAGCATATTCAAGCTCGCTTCTTTTGAATCTTTCAAATTTATTAAGTATCGGGATTTAAGTAAAGCCGAGCTTAATAAGGTAATTAATTTACTACGCCTTCAGATTAATGCATGTTTAAAGGTTGTATGTAAGGCTGTAAATGGTCATTTCGGTTTTGCCGTTTTCACGGTGGTTACAAACTGAAACAGCTCAAATTTTACCCAGGATGACAAAAGAATCTGGTAAAATTAATTGAGACGAATTTAAATTGATATGGAAGTGATGGAAAGACCACACATTTACCATGTTGCCAATTTGTCAAAGAAGTGATTAGTAATTTCACTTACAGGGTAAACTCAAGCTAAAAAAACCTCATTCTAGTATTTAATTTAATTGTATTAATATGTTTCAAACAATTTAAGTTTCTATAAACGAACTTAAAATAACATTTTAGTTTGTCATATTTGTTTTGGATATGTAGGCAGTAAAAAATGATTATATTTGGATCTTTTTATTCTTAAAAGTAATAATTAAAATGATTAATAATTTCCTTACCTAATAAATTTCAAAAAATGGATAACCACAAGGATAAATATCATTTATTTATTTATCAACCATACCCACATTTTTGAGAGCCTTATTTGGTCTTGTATGAGCTGAACTACTTTGATAGAATATAATCTCAATGTTTTGCTAGAATAAAAAAATTATAAAAAGATAGGTATTGTGGAGGAGTTAAACTTTTTATTGAGTTATGATAGTAATGATATCTTACAACTATGTTTGTGGAGACCAAAAGCAAATATAAAGACACATTGATAAATCAAAAGACATGGGAACTAACTATATGATGACAAGAGACAAAATTCATTCAACTTGAGTTTAATATTTTCAACATCCTCCCATAAACTCAAATAGGGAAATCACACATGCATAATAATCATTTCAGCTTGAAAAATCTGTTGAGCTTTATGGGCCCCTAAAAGGAACTTATAATTAGGATCACGAGCTTCTTTTAATTTTAAAGTTAGCTCAATAAATAAAACTTTCTCATCAGCCTTTATATAAGTCATCAGTCACCTTCAAACATGATGTAGGATAAACCAAACAACCATCTTCCCCTCGCCATATATCAGGTCCAAGTTCCAGGAGACTCAATTCGAGCTATCATGAGGCAAATCGAGGTAATATCAAAACTAACGAGGCTATAATACTATTGTTGGGCCTTATAGCCCCAAAAAAACACTTACAAGTTATAGTGAAGTTGTTGAAAAGATAACACCAAAATTAAGCAAGTTCTGATATCACTATCCTTAAGAAGTCTTATAATAAGTATCACTAGTTTCTCTTAATCGAAAAACTAATTCAAAGAATATGACTTTCTTATTAGTCTATATACAAATCACTAGCCACCTTAAAATATAATGTGGGATAAACCGAAAAAAAACTATCAAACTTCAAAGGCTTATAAAAATATCTATAACTTGATCTTCAGTCTTATAATATTAGCCTATGTTTCTTAGACTTATTATGTGCTCTTGAAAAAAACATTGTATATCCATTATTTGGTATTAGAGAAATGTTTGAAGGTTACGACCGACATTCCAACTTAATTATCAAATCTTACATGCTATATAAGTTGGTGATGGAAGATCCTAATAAGTGGGTTATCAGGCCCACACTAGCTTGTGAAGAAACACGTGGCAATGTGACCATATAATATGTGAAGGATAATAAAATTCAAAATTGTATAGATTTACATACAAATCTAAATTACCATAGGTCCAGGGAATTAGTATAAAATAAGGGATTAAAGACATGCCTGAATTGTATTTGAGTCAAACCAAAATCATATAGGAAATTGCTTAAATCCACAGGAATGATTGAGACAAATATTTAACAATGATATTTCACGGTGAAGCAAATGTGACTAAAAATGAGTTTTTTCTCATGAAAATTTTTATGATTTTTTTTTGTGGCAAAATATTTGTGACAAATAAGTTTATTTTTATCTTTTTGTATTTGTCATGAATTTTGGCACAATGTCTGTGACAAATAATTGACAGGTAATTTAGCAATAATAAGGCGTAATAAAATAAATAACACGAATATTAAATTTAATCCACACACTAAAAAATTTATGATAATTTAATAAATTCAATAAATTGGGTGGTTACCGACGGTGGTAACTAACCCATCTTCTCCTCCACTCTAATTTTGAGGTCCTGTCCCAGCGTCGATTCTAGAAAATGAGGTATTTTTAGTGCTACTATATGTCCGCCGGAACATTCTGTCTCAAACAAGGAAAGAAACTGTTTCTTACATGTTTGAGAGGATTTCCTTGGAAGGTAGCAACGAGGAGGAAGAGCAACATGGAGGAAGAGGATAGAGATTTTAAAAGAATGGTGGGTCTTGTCTTAATATGAAAATATGGATATACAGAGGATTTTTTTCCCCAGAAAGATACATACAAAGAGTTGATTCACTACTTATTTTACGACAATTGGTTGCTTATGTTCGGCATTTACTGACCACCTTTGCTGCACTACGCAAGCTTTTCTAAAGAGCTTGTTTAATGCAGAAAAAATTGTTAGTAAGCGACATACGTAAACATTCAATTATATACTTAAACTGCCTTACCTCAGTGCTTCAATTTTTCTTTATATTTAAAGGTGGTTATGTATTAAACAAGGGAGTGGAGAATAGTGACAATTTTTCTAATACATACTTATCTTTAAAAATCTCTAAATATATAAATAAATTTAAGTTTATTTTTCATATAAAAATTAGCGTGGAGTAGACCGGGTAGAAAGTACCAAACTTTCCTCCTCTATATTATTTTAAAATGGGAAAAAAAACTAATTATAGTGTAGTAACACTGATCTATCGTCTCTTACTATCTTGCATCGAGTTGTCCACCGACTTTCTCCATGGCCGTGTTTTGAGGTACATAAAATCTAGTTAAATTTGATTTTCAAATTTTCTTAAAGTAATGATTTTTTCCTGATAGCAAAGCAATATACGTCCGTCATCTTGCTAGCAGCCATTTTCTTCCCTTGGGCCACTTCCGGGGCCATGCCAGCGGCTATTCTTTCGAGTTGTAATTTCCGGTTGGGAAGGAGGGGTTGGAAGTCGTCGGAGAAGGCGACGAGGACGTTCGACGAGTTGAGGTTTGCAAGGGGCACCTTCGTGCAGATGTGCCTGCACCCCCAAGGCTAGATTGGTTTTGCTTCCATGCACATGGGGCCATGCCCTTCACTGTTGATAGCCTTGAGCTCGAGTGTGGCCTTGATGATCTTCTCCCGAACAACAGACGATGATACATGCTAACATGTTTGTGTTCTTGTAATATATCACTGATAGTTAGCTGTTTTAATTTACACTGTTTACGAGTTTCTCTCTATTTTTTTAATACACGACAATTGACATAAAGTAGCTAAAAGATTTGGCTGTTGGTAAGTACTCGTAAACGACCAACTTGTCTTCTCTGGAATAGTAGAATGAGATGATATCGTTTTCATGCATGCTTGATGCTGCCGAGCACCTGCATGTGTCTGATCATCACCTTCTTGCTCACACCATTCAAGTCCTTGAGCTTCTTCATGGCAACCACTAGGCCTTGGAGGGCAGGGGCAGAGATGCCAAACCTGCCCTTTATCTATGGTCGTATAAGTAGTTTGTCAAATCAAATATAGTATATAAAAGAAAGAAGGGTTTGTGCATCTTTTTATAAATAGCCCTGTTGGGGTATGGAACTAAGGATTATCCCCTGTCGGAGTATTGACTGGGATTCTGAAATCTTGTAGAATAAAATATGATACTATCTCAGATAGAATGAATAGAAACAAAGACAAGAAACGGGTTTTCAGCGTAGAAAGCCTGAATGAAAGGAAGCCTACGAAAGACTTGGATTGGAGAGAAAAAGGATTCATAAGGGGTTCTCCGTTCAGCGATAAAGGATAAGTCGAGTGGCGTTGCCCTGAACTTCACTCCTACGCAAGCATGGTTGCTCTGTAGGCGTTGCCCGGCTGCCCGTTACCCATCACCTCCGATTAAGCTCCCAGCAGCTCGCCTATGTCATACTGTAAGGACCCATCTTTGCCATTGAACTCCAGTTCCTGAATTGCATTTTGAAAAACGTACTTTGCCATGCACTGTTAAAGACAATTCCTGAATTGCTTTCTGAGCTCGACCAGACAATGTTTTTAAGTACAAACTTACCAACTGAGACCTCAGTTGCCAAGTGGGAAAAAAAAAAGACACGACAGAATGTTTGGCGATAGAAAGTTATTGGAACCAGCTGGTGCCGGACCGATTCTCTCTTCTTATTGCTGCACATCCCAGTATTTTCAGTGGCCAACACAAAGATATCCTTCAAAAGTAGATGCATAAATAACAATATGCCTCCCACGGTACATCTACACCCCCTTCAATGTTTCTACTTAAAAATTAAGCCGATTCATTTTTTACATAGAATATGATGAAACTAATGTTGGTTACGAGTAACATAATGCAAGAGGAAAATGTCGAGCAACAAGAAAAATTCCCGCTTGAATAAAAGCAGAGATAGGCATAGGACCTTCTATTACATCGGGCAACCATACATGAAAGGGAGTTGTGCGGATTTTGCAATTGCACCAAGAGAGAGCAGCACACACAGTTGCAAAAAACAAAAAAAAAAAAAGATTAATTATATTATTGTGAACTAAATATTATTTTTTTTTTTAATAAATCCCAAAATTCAATTGAATCGCGTCTCAACCACTGTCATACATTTTAAGCCCAGACTAGTCGGGAAGATCCGTCGTATACCACGTATTAGTCCGGTCCGGTTCAGGGCAATGTACCGGGCTACATTATAACCGGTATATTGCCCCCGATTTGTGGTAAAATTCCGGGTCTAATTAACGTTGGACCAGGAATGAGAGCAATTTAGCACGGGCTCATGGACCGGAGTTGGTTTTTAAATCATTTGCTAGGGATGTGAAACTAATGTATTATAATGAATTTAATAATTATATATATAATATTTACTATAGAAATATTTATTACACAAAATTGGTAAGAATTTCATGTAAAAAATATCATTTCCTTCCAAGACCTATTATTATCACACATTCAACATAATCAAAATATTAATATTTAGTAATTTAACTACTCAACTTTTCACTTTGTATCTTCTCTCATTTATACATAAAAAAATACATCAACTAACATAATAAATCTTATGATATATTATTGAACTTAATTAAAATTTAATGAATTTGATATTTTAAAGGCACACACCCTAAAGCCCATTATTAAAAAAAAAAAAAAACCCAGTGCATTGCCCTAAACCGGATTGGATCGAAGGCCGGTACCTAATATACCGGGTTGGACCATTTAAAAACTATGGGACGAACATTACTTTCAACGTAAAACGTGGTCTAATAGTCGGGACTAATGTGAAAACTAATTTATCTACTAACTTTGTCAGTTGTGCTCATCATTTGTGCTGGAGTGTGATCAAGGAGTAATTGTTTTTTTTTTCCAAAAAAATAGTTCATGATTTTGATTGAACAAGCATTGACTAATCGATGATATATGAGCTCTCTTCACCTTAAGGTGGTAGACAGTCGAGCAAGGTTACCACTAACATTCTTCCCAAATCCAGAGCCGGATAAGGCTGTAAGGTCACCAGAAACGCTCAGTAGATGAAGCTTGACGAGCACAAAAGGAAATACCCAACCTATAAGAAGTAACTACCGTAAAATCCTTATAGCCAAAATTAGAGTTTTACAACTTCTCATTCTTAGAAAAATTTTATTCTCAAATTGTTTGCATCAACATAAGATCAAAAGGCTCAAGTATAGAAGCCATATTTAAGCTCACAAGTCTATAGGTGTTAGCGTATAATGATTTTGATTCAGTTTGAGAGTGAATTGGATTAGAGGTGTTACAGGTAATATTAAAGACTATATTACGTGCAACCATATTTCCTCCTATATGATCTAAACTTTGAGTGAACCGAACTAAGGTGTTGCAGGTAATATCAAAGATTTCATTATTTGCATCCATATTTACTCCAGTCTCGTCTTGACTTTTCTTATCTCATTTCCTTGTTATTCCAACATATTATAACAATTGATATAATAACTATATATATATATATAACCCTTTTATTATAATTGAATTGATAAAACATCATTTGCAAAGAAATCAAATAACTATAATTTAATAAAAATAAAAGAAAAATGCATTTGAACTGAAATAATTTTTGATAAAAACTATCATTTAGTTTGTTAAAATTCAATTTTGTAAACATAGTTTTAAATATCGTACTGATTACCATACAGGATATATAACCAGTACGAAGTATATTTGGTTCAACCGGGTCATTCAATTAGATTCTAAAATTATAAATAAAATATTTAATTAAATATTAAAAATATAATTTATCATTAATATTTTATTAAATATTGGCTAAATACCAGATTTTTAACAAAAAATTATATTTTGTGAACATTTTATATTAAAAAAATAGGTATAAATTAAAATAGGCTAGAGGTGGTAATATGATATATAAGTTTGGCGTGTTAGTGGTACAATACAATATTTAACCTATTATGGGAAAAATATCATTTATTGAACCAAACCCGCACGACATTTATCCCCCCACGGGCCGAGTCGTGTCCGAAACGGGCCCCAGAGTTCCCGCCACACCTTCCCGGTTTGGTGGCCGAACTCAGCTCCCAAAACACCCTTCTCCATCTGCCCTTCCTCTTCCCATTCGATCCCACCTCCGATATTCCTCGCCTTCGGATTTCTTGATCTCATGGCCGTCGTCGGTGATGCGGTTGGTTGATTTTTCGACTGATATAGCTAGGCGCATGTCGATTGAGTTATATGCATTTATGTATGTGTGTATTGCGCTAACCATGTTTGCTCTGTATCAATATAGCTTTGTTGAAGGGGCGCTGGGATGCGCTCGCTCATGCCGTGTTCGAGGTCCCAATCGTCTCCCTTCTCAGGAGCTCCTCTGGTAATTACCTCTTCTCTTTTTTTTTTCTCTTCATATATCTTCTTCTTCGTAGAATTTTTTCTTTTTTAGCCTTGTATAAATGGTATGTCTGTAATGTCTTGAGGTGTAATGAATTTTATAGTAAATATTCCGTCTAGTCCTGTGCAAAAAGTATATGGTAACGAATAGTTTTTCAACAAATATGGAAATAAATTGTTTTGAAATTTGTACATGTCTTATTAGATAGGTGTCTCTAATGTCTTGATGTGTAGTAAATTTGATAATTAATATTTCATTTAGCTACTGCGCAAAAAGTACATGGCAACGAATAGTTTTTCAACAAATATGGAAATAATTTTTTTTAAAAATTTTTTACATGTTTTAGTCTGTTGCTCAACAAGCATAGATAAGCTCTTCTTTTTCTATTTTTTCTCTGTTTGTACAAATATTTTTGCGCTATATGGTTGTCTGCGATGCCCTGGTGTGTGTAAATTTTGTATTATATCATCTAGCTCCCGTACAAAAGTACGCAGCAGCAAAAAATGATTCAGTTATTCTCTTGATGAGATACCCATGGAAAAAAATTTCACGTTATTGTCTTGATGAGATACTTGTGTGAAATCTTTAGGGTGAGATGCATATGTGATGTCTTGGCGTGGAACCTTATAATATGACATCTAGCTAGCTTGGCAATGAATAGTTTTTCGATTATTCTCTTGCTGAGATACATATGTGAATAGTTTTAAGCTATTCTCTTGATGAGATACATATATGTGAAATCTTTATGGAGTGAAACATATTTAATGTTTTGATGTGGAACCTTATAGTACGTCATCTAGCTTTGGAAAGAAATGTGTGGCAGCTTGAAAAATAATGATAAATTTTCTACCTTGAAATTTGGTGTTGCCTCTTTCCATGTTTCAATTGGTAGTCGCTTATATTCTTATCTGTTTTATGAAGAAAATTATGAAGATATTTGCATCATTTATGATGCTCTTTGTTTTCATTTTTATATAAACACTCTTAATGAATATGTCATACTTAACGAGTTGCAGGTTTTAATGGATTCTTGAATAGAGGGCCTATATCTCATATTTAGTCGCGAATTGGATCTGTTACTGCAACAGTTTCTTCTGACTTTACGGGGCCTCAGCATAAAAGAGTACGTATACATGAGCGCCGTGCAATGATAGAATCAAACGTTGCTAAGATACAGTGTTATCCTTAAATCTTTGCTTTGGTGAGTACATTTAGAAAACCTTATAGATATTGGTCTTATTGAGGGGCAATTTGTGATAGTCCTATTGTTGACAGCTGAGCTGTTTTAATTATCCAATCTCACTCTGTGGTCTTTTATTTTATATAAATGTTTTTAAGCAGTAGCAATTAAATTTATTGTTAATACTTGCATAAAAGTTGATCACAATCACTATATGAATATCATCATCATTAATAACAGATCACCTACATGTATGTCCATTGTTCAGGGACAATGAATCAAGAACATGGTTCAGTTTTCCTTTGTTCATTGATTCAACTGGAGTCTTGAAATGATATTCCTTCTTTCGTACCTCATTAATTGATTCACTTGCATGACTGTCATATCTCCGCGAATTAACACAATTTTTCAGATATTTATTTTATAATTGGTAGGCTGTGAATGGTTGTTATAAATTCCATTTTACTGATTGATTAATGCTTTTTTATTAATTGATTAGGTACAGGGCCTTAAATTTTGGAAAATTTCCTTCCATGGCATGCACTCGGTAGGAGATGGGTGGTTCTCACTATGTTGTTATAGAAATCCTCCAGGAAATTGAGCACTCATTTAAAGCATCTTCAATTAATAAGAGACATGAAACTTCTCCAGGAATGACAGTGGATGCCAATCTCTCAAGGAAGACAATGAAGTGCATTTTTTAAAAAGATAACTTATTTCAGTATTTAATATATCCTTGTGCTTTTGAAAAATATTTGAAGGTTACAATTGTTGCCTAGATTTTTGAAATTTTAAAAGGAAAATATTTACAGTAATGATTCAAAGATGGAGAAAAAAGGATATAATTGTCAATGGACTTTATGTGGGAGGTGTAGAAGCCTCTTTCTCTTAAGAAGATAATTATTTCACTTAAAAACCCCCAAGTGAAAGAGATTCAAGCAGCCTAAACCTCAAATGACAAAAGGCCAAAAGATATGAAATTACAACTAGAAGTCTGAAAGAAAGTCACGGTCCAAACTTTCTGCTTGTAGTTGAGGGCATGAGAAGCTGCTTAGGCTTAGGAGATTATAGTAAAAAGAAGAGCTTAATCTTGGTCATTGTTCATTTAAAGATTGTCATGTTACTGTTGTATCGGATACAGGTAATATAGGTGATAAAACAGGCTCGGCATGAATTCTAGAAAATGAGGTTTGAGTACATTTTCTTGTTGAAGTAGAAAATCACATTTGTGGAGGATCCGACTGGAGACTCTCCTGCTGTAGAGTACTAAAAAATTAGGCGTCAAGTTTTTATCACTTGGTATTTTTAACCCACAGAGGGTGAGTGCTATTTTCTGCGTAAATGGCCATTTTCTGAACTTTTTTATGTATGACTAGATGTAAGTTCTTTTTCCCATTAGCAAGGAGGTTTTTTTTTTTTTTTTTGATGAGGTGGGGGTGTATTTTCTATTTAGCCTTTAATTAATGTTTGAAGGGATGAAGAATTCAATGATCGGTTTAAATGAAAATTGGTGAACCAGCTATTCAAACTGTCTTTGGTTTATGAATGACCTCTTGTGCATACAACAGGAAATGCGCTATAGTGCCTTGATGGTTTTAAAGTGTTATAGGAATCTCTATTTTCTTATCAATTATTTCTGCATCTCATAATTAAATGAAACATGTTTCTTGGCAGAACTTGAGCAGACTTTTTTTTGCTTAAATTGGAAGTGATTGCATTCCTCATCACCTCAACGAGGTAAATTTTGATATTTGAGCAGGGATTCGCCTGCTGAGTTGAAACATGAAGGGCCAGGAGGAACCTGGAAGAATTTGAAGTCTCTTCAGTTTTGGAGGAAATCATAAAATCTTACCCGTCGTATAACCTGTCTCTTGTATTTTTGTAGAAATGTTGGAATTTTCGGAAAATATTATTACCCCTTGTTTATCTAGAATTTAGATCTCGTAGCACTATGGCCTTGGCTGTGGAGGAAATTACATGGATTGTCAAGAGCACACACTGGTATGTGGTATGTTTCACGCATTGCACATCCGCCCATTTAGGGTTGTGGGACTGAGAAACGGGAGTAAAACAGTTTGTATTGCTGCGGATAAAACAGCTTCATGATTTATGTATTTTGGCAATTGGTACTGATTTATAGTTGTGGAAAGTTAAGATACTCAAAATTACAATGCTACTTTGCAACTTTCAAAGCTGATCAAAAAAGATTTATACCATCCCGGCAAGCATAACATCCTATGTATTATGGAGGGGCTGCTTCGATTTTCCAATTTCACTGTCGTCGCCACTTGTTCTCCACAAGACTCGCTAAGCCATGGCTTTTACCAAACGGATTGCACTGATTCACGCCGGACCTTTGGTGATTATGAATCCTGCAGACTAGACGTATACGGCTAATCATGCAGCCATGCACAGCATAAAACTGTGAACATAGCAAAACACAACCGACAAACAAGAGGAATTTTTGGTTAAGAATCCAACGCTGAACATTCTTAATGTCAACAAGATGTTTCCGACATGATTTTCTCGCAACTGCTACCAAATCTTCTTCATCTTCCACTCCCAAGACGGGAACTGCCATCTATCTAATCATCTTCATCTGAGCTTCCATAAGCTAGGCCTAAGACACTAACAGGAGCCCCTATAGCAGCTTCCGATGGCTTCACATTTGAGGACAGAGTATTTCGAGTTGTGTCATGTTTTGAGTCCTGACTCACCGACTTCTGGGCATTAGATCCTTCCCTCGATTGTCTATCTTTAGTCATCTGAATTGATTGAACCGAAGCTCGTCCATCTCCGTTTGTTAAAGGTTTTGTACTAGAAACGGTCTCTATGCTTGAAACTCTCTGTCGCTTTGGTTTTATGTCCACGATATTCTTCAGGAGGTCTTGTTGCCTTTTATCCGCAAAATAATAAAGGAATAAAGCACACATCAAAAAAGTGATCACACATAAATTTTCAGCTGGGATTGTGCAGCATTAAAAATGGCCTGGGGAGCAAACAGCAAATTTATACAAACCTTATTCCACTTTTTGGTTTGGGTTCAACACGTAGTGGCAAAGGTCCTGATGGAGGGGTAGAATCAGCCAAATTGGCTGCTTTGTATGTATCCATTAAGGAAATGGCAACTGAAAATGGATATAGAAAAAAAAAAAACAACAAAACAAATGACTGGAGATGTAAATCTGATAAAGTTGAATATAAGGATATTTTAAATGCTGCAAATGCTCGCTTCTCAGTGCGCCTTAGAAGGCGTTCAGCATCTTCTTCTGCTTCCATCTGCTCCTTAAGATACAGTAAATCATCACTATCCAGTGCTGCATTATTTAAAAAATTTTCATTGAACAATATAAACTACTAAGAAACGGAGTAACAGAATTTAAAAAAAAAATTGGCATCTAATCAATAGTGCATCAAGTACCGCCCCGCCCGTGTAGATAACCTCCACGTTCTCCCGCAACCTCCTGCATCTGTTTATATCAGCCAGCCCCAAAGATAAGCCAAAACCCCTGTCAGGGCATGTTATCAGAAACTAAATAAAGGAGAAAGGAGGGAAAAGAGAGCAAAGTACACTGAAAATTAGCAGAACCCAAGAAACCTAAACCCCTGCATTGCTCCTTAGCCTCTTATCATGAAAAGAAAATATCCTTCATTACGGGAAATGTGATCATGTTTTCGGATGTTATTTAGTGCATAATATACTAAAGAGAACATCCAAAAAAACAACTCCCCTTCAGCAAATTATGACAAATTGAAATGGTTTAATGATAGCAAATACAATGAAAAAATTCTCTTATTAACTTTACCACATCTCTGGCCATATACCAATGCCCATATAGTGTCTTTGGCAATTGTTGTTTAAAAGAAAAGCTTAACAATATATTGTTACAGACCCAAACCCAATTATCTGGCAACAACAGCTAACAATCAGGTACATCCATAGATAAAGGTGTTTCAAAATGTAAAAAAAGATACAACGTATTCAATTAAAAATCTCCTATAAGTTTTTTTTTCTAATTGAATGCACAATGCAAAACTTATAAAAGAGGGATCAAAGAAGAGGAACCATTTCAAAATTAAAAAAATGCTCCAAAGAAAGGACTAAGTCATTAAATCACACAATTCAAGAAAGGAATAGAAGGGCAGATGGGCTAACCTTTGCCACCATTCTTTGAAACGTGATATCTTCGTCATCAATTTTATCCTTTCCTTTACCCCATTTCTTATCTAAAAGCAAAAAATAAAATGAGGTCAAACCAAAAAAAGAGATCTTTACCAATGTACTTTCTTCTTTATAACTCATTAACCATAACAGGAAAAACAAAACAGGATTCAATGTTGTTTTTGCATGATATTCGTGAGAGCAATAAAATAGCACCTTTAGGGTCAGAAAGATTTGTGTACTCTCGAACCTCCCTTCCTGCCATTACTATCGATATCTGAACCAAACAAATTCAAATACGATGTCTAAGCTTCCAATTATAAACTTTGAAGGCCAATCTGTAGATGTAAGGAACAACATTAGCATAGCCAAGAAAATCCAACACCCACAAATCGTATTCTAGCTAGAAGTATGAAAGCAGACAAAACCTCAGCACCCATGTCTGAATTGTCACCATCATGGATGTCAATAGCAGTCTTTCTCAAACAGTAATATTTTAAAAAAAAAACACAAATTAGGATTTTTAAAGACCAAATATTTGCAAAATTTAGATATCGTAAACCTTCTTTTTTATTTTACAATGTTTAGTGAAGACAAGCTCTATAATTGTTTATTTTATCAACACCTTATAAACTCACTATCATTATAATTATATACTTCTTTCTAATAAAAGTTTTCTAAAAAAACACAAACAAGCACTCTACCAATGTTTATTTTACCAACGCTCCACTAAACACTTTCTAGACTCGTTATCCTTGCAGTTTTATATTTTTTCCAATAAAAAATGCCTCAAACAGCACAAGCAAGCACTCT
Organism: Piper longum; assembly: GCA_032619315.1. Taxonomy (NCBI): domain Eukaryota; kingdom Viridiplantae; phylum Streptophyta; class Magnoliopsida; order Piperales; family Piperaceae; genus Piper; species Piper longum. Next base: position 26,014 of record JAVDBV010069228.1, read on the forward strand.
ACAAATAAAGTACCAAATTTTTTACAAAAAAAACAAATATGCACCTTTAAAATTCCGTAAATTACCATGTTTGAAGACAAAAGTTTTTCAGCCTCTCAATCATAACACAGAAAGCAGCCATCTTCAAGCAATAAACTATAGTTTATATGCATTTTTTGAGTTCGACAATCGTTACAACCATGAGTGATGAATAACCATACACAATAGCTAACATAGTGGTTACGAACAACACGAATTTGAGAGAAGCGAATTGACAGGGGCGGGCACGATACGGCAACATATGCATTTTTTGAGTTCGACAATCGTTACAACCATGAGTGATGAATAACCATACACAATAGCTAACATAGTGGTTACGAACAACACGAATTTGAGAGAAGCGAATTGACAGGGGCGGGCACGATACGGCAACATATGCATTTTTTGAGTTCGACAATCGTTACAACCATGAGTGATGAATAACCATACACAATAGCTAACATAGTGGTTACGAACAACACGAATTTGAGAGAAGCGAATTGACAGGGGCGGGCACGATACGGCAACATATGCATTTTTTGAGTTCGACAATCGTTACAACCATGAGTGATGAATAACCATACACAATAGCTAACATAGTGGTTACGAACAACACGAATTTGAGAGAAGCGAATTGACAGGGGCGGGCACGATACGGCAACATATGCATTTTTTGAGTTCGACAATCGTTACAACCATGAGTGATGAATAACCATACACAATAGCTAACATAGTGGTTACGAACAACACGAATTTGAGAGAAGCGAATTGACAGGGGCGGGCACGATACGGCAACA
>JAVDBV010069229.1:0-28452 GCA_032619315.1 Piper longum
GCATCGTCGGCAATCGGCGACGGCTAGGGTTCCGTCGTGTGTGCGTCTCGAACCTCGAATTCGGCGCTTGACGGCATCCGAAGCTCGATCGGGTTCGACCAGGTGAACTCCACGGAAGATCCGGTGAATTCCAGCGAATTTCAAAAATTCCAATTTTTCGGCCGTTTCCGGCGATTTTTCGATGACTTTCCGACGGTTTAAGTAGGAGATTGTTAGATATTGGACGCATATATATTTATATAATTGTATCATATGCTTTTATTATTAAGGTTTGGGCCTAAATTAAATTAATCTATTAAAGTTAAGGTTAATGAGACATTAATAATTAAAGATAAGTATGGATAAATATGTGTAAATACCGGTTTTCGTAATCTCAAATTTATGATGGGTTAAATTGGAATTATGAAAGATAAGGATAAAATTACGGTTTTAAGTATAAATACGGTTATGGTCCCCGAATTCGTATGAAGTTTTTCTTTCTGGTATCCCATCATCTAGAAATTTGGTTTTCAAAAACCTGTGCAGAATTTTGAAGCCTCAAGAAGTCAAAAATTAAATTGCTTTTATGGATTCAGGTACGCTTCCACTATTCAATTATATTTACTTGATGATTTGATACGAAGAATAATAAAGTTTTGTTTTTTTTTTAACATATCTAACAAAAGTCAAAGTACTTTTTAGGGAATTCAGTCCAGGTTTTGTGGAGAGAAAATCTTAGTTTATATAAACTATTGATGGTGATCTTTCGATTTTAAGGTCATTTTGCGATCATATGTAGAACTAAATATTAAAAATATGGAGACTAGTCGCATTCTTAATTTTTATTAAATATTGATGCCAACGTTGTTTAATTTATTTAGCAAAAATTACCCAAAAAATGGTGGCATATTGCACAATTAGTAAAATGGAGAGTACGTACTTTTCCTTAAAATTTTACGGGTGGCTATACCACCAGAGTTGTAGATTTTGACTTCTTATAATACACCTCAGCTATCTCTCCTTATAACTGGCGTAAACTGCAAGTATCTCGCCAAGTAATGGATTTTAATTGACGAAAGAAAATGGACAAACCAGCAAACTTTGGCAAGTGAAAAGTATGCAGTAGCTAACAACATTCATTTAAAGCTGGAAGGCGTTCATGCTTTGAGAAGGATGTTGCGCAAGAAGGCATGCAGCCCCACGTAACTTGTATGCAATTTGTGTTTTTGTCCGATTTGTGTGCACTCAATTCTTTATAGAAACAAGAACATGTCAACAAGCTAGCTGCAATTGGACAAGAACTTAACAACGACGTACCCAAATTGACTAAACTCAAGCTCTTGATCTTCCAAGCTTGTTATGGCATTCACCTTGTGTGGGGAAGGATGCTGGATTTATCCCACATCGATCGTAGAAGGCGTTGGTGAGTTATATATAGGCTAATGAGAAAACCTTATTCCTGAAGTTAACATTTGGATTAACAGAGGCATATGATACCTATTACAAGTCATCTTCTATGGACCCAAAGGGCCCAAGAGTGATATTAGAGCCCAGGGGTACTTAACAGTGGTATGAGAGCCAAAATTATAATCTTAGGAGATATGTTTGTCTACACCGATCGTGGAAAGTGAGATTGTCAAACGATGATGGGATCGCCGGACTTGTAGGTGAGCCATCATAATTTATTAACTCATTTTCTACCTTCCTACTCATTATTAAAATAATTACTTTATTTATCCAATATCAAATATAATATGGTAAAGGTGAGATCCTTATTTTATTAATTACTTATATCAATTTGATTTAATTTAATCACTTTTAATAAGCCGATTAATTGTCGATCATTTATGAAGACCGTATCTTTATTATTTATGGTGATTTTGTATAATAATTTATTAGCTTAGCCTCTTTAAGCCATAACCCATTAGAATAATTATTTTTAAAGATTTATTACTAGTTGGTATTATTTTTTTAACTCGAATAGTATCGAGTTCAATATAAATTACAGATCTGCCATCTTCTTCTTCCCCAACGCCCTTCTCTTCTCCAAGGTCCATCCTTGCACCAAAAGCAGCTCAGACCTTTCCCCCTTCAACCCCCAAAACCAGACCACAACTCCATCCACTGCAACCTAATTGGAAGCCCAGAATCCAAACTCCTAACATGCTAGAGACGACAACTTAATTATCCTAATTTAACTAATTCATAGCATGGGACGTTGATGAAGCAACTTGAATAGCAAGCGATCATGATTTGGTGCAACGGTCGTAATTTACATTCATGGATGAAATTTCCAGTTTTCAGTTTATTCCCTTACCTTCCTTGTTGATTTGAGATTTTAATTTCATGATTATCAAGTTTATTATCAATTCGACATATGCATGCACGAAAATTAAAAATAAGAAGCAAAGAGGAAAATACCCAAGCAAGGAGGAAGTCGGCGCCGGTCAGAAGGAGAAATGAGAATGATGCCCCGCCCCCCTTACCCCTCATATAATGAAATGACGGCTAGGGTACGTAAAAACACCCTTCGCCCGTATTTCACTTAACTAGGTAACCGGGTAAATGATACGTTTCACTTAACTGGTTAAATGATAATTAACCGGGTAAAAAATACCTTTCACTTAACCAGGTAAATAATAATTGATCGGGTAGAGATTATAATATAAATGGTAATATTGATTCTCCAACGTTCAATCTTACTGCGTCGATTTTTTTTTTCCGAGTATTTACATATACATGGGTGCATGTGACTCCTCATAGCTCATACATGTGGCTGACCTTGCCTCAATGCACATGTTCTAAAACTGACTCGACTTGAACTGATGGCTGAACCGACCGGTTCACAAGTATAAAACCTTGACTAGGATCATGGGTTTTACACTTTGTGAGTCTGAGAGAGTAATGTGGACTAGAGGAGCATATGGTTCACACCGCTTAAAAGGATCCATGTGAAGACTGAGTACTCAGGTATGACATTTGTTGATGTGTATGTCTGTGTTTAATTTTTTGCTAATGGGTATGTGGAGTAGGTTACCAAGACTCCTATGTTTACGTATGTATTAAGTTCAGCATCAACTAAGAATAAAAGTACTTTACTCAATTATCGAAACTAAGTATAAGAACTTATTAGGCATCCACATTATGAAATGCTCAACCTATTAGCTGCATTGGGGGTGTTTCCCTCATGTAGCTTGCATCATAAAAATCACCCTCTTAGTGACCGGAGAGGTGCTGCCTCTCCTATGAATGAAGTGCGCATGTTAAGAACCTTAACTATAAGAACCTTCCTATGGTTCTATAATTATGATGCATTGTATGTAAGCTCTATAAGGTTACCATCTTAAGCCTCATTGATGTTTGAAATCTACTTCTCCAAAATAGGACTGATAGGTAGTCTAACAAATAGCTTGTTGAATTAGAATATCATGGTTCCGTCTGTGCCCTAGTCAAAATAAGGGTGTTACAACTGTTTACTACGTATATAAGTAGATGGCTCAATACTGGTTATCTAATGCTAATACCAAAGAGATGGATGATCAGCAAATAGTTATCTTTATATTTTTCTTAATTGCATTACATTTTTATGTAATAAGTTCAATTAGATGTGAAGACTTTTTATTAGGTTGTTGATCTGGTACATTGGACTTGGTTATATTTTTCTATTGTCATGAACTTCTTATTAGTATATTATATAGATGTTGAGAAGGACCAGCTCTATTGTATTCTGTATGCACTTATCGTACAATTTTTTTCACTTTTATTTATCTAATTGTTTTTACGATTTTAACCAAGTAGGTTTGTCCTTTGAATTAATTATTTATGAAAGGAGTGGGCCATTACATGACATTGTAGATATCCGCATTAAAAAGTTAATCTTTATCTATCTCTTTGTTCTCTCTTCAACAGACATGTAGTCATTAGATCGATAGAGATAGATTGTAATAAGACGTGAAACCCATTATGCTTATCTTTGTTTCCTCGGATATCAACCGTGATCAACTATAACTTTGTAGAAGTGATAATTTTGCATTGCATGGTAATTAGGTGAGCTTGGACATCCACGATCTCTCATTTTATTGGAAGAAAAATTGTAGTTTGATTCACGAATAGATAGTTTAAAATAGTTTCAAATTGTGTTTTAAAGTTCATGCCCTTGCCTTGATTGGCAGTCGAGTCAGGATAGAATTCTTAGTGTAAATTATTGTTTCTCTTTGGACATTAATTAATTAGTAAAGTACTCAACTTAGAGTAAAAATAAGGTAAAACGTATAATTCCTTGTGGGAATGATCTCTACTCACTACTTTATTACTTGGTCAATACATACATTTGGATAAAGTATAAAATACACAACAAGAGGACACTTTGGATTTGCAATTTGGAATAAAAACCCTGCAATTTGCAATTCGGCCTAAAAACCAGTTTTTGACCAACTATCAACAGATCAAATGGGTCAAATGATGCCCAAATTTGATACAAAACTAGGTGTTGGAGGAGATGATGTGGCAATTTGAAGGGCATAAAAGCTAGTACTCTATTGTAAGAGGTTATTGGTTAAAAATAGGACCTTCGATGGTGTTTTATGAGGAACTATTGGGTGGTTTCAAGTGTGGAGTATTGATTGGGGTATTATTCTATTTGTAAACCTCTTTGTACTTTCACTTTCATATTTATGAATGTTGTATTAGCCTAAGGAATGTGTCTCAAAGGCTTGCTGAGGTTATTGCTCATATCTTGAGCTTGTTTTTAACTTTCAAGTTGTTGGAAGCACAAGTGGAGCATCTTGGCCTAGGTATAGGTTGGGAAAGTACTTGCTTGCTTGCTTGCAAAGAGGTTGAGGTGCTTGGCTCCTTGGCTCATAGCATTAGGCTTGGTAAAGAGTTGACTTATTGGCTTGGCATGGTAAGAGGAGCTCAGTGTGACCTCTAAGGAGATAGGTAGGGAGCTTCTTGGTTCACGTATTTCATGACAGATTGGTTGTACCTCTAAGGTGTAGAGGTTGTTTGTTTCTTAAGGTGTGAGCTTGTTAAGGAATTGCCTTCTTGGCTATTAGGAAAGCTTGTGTAGGAGCAGCTTGCTTGCCTCCAAGGTATAGAGGCGGATTGCTTCTTAACCCATGTTGTGGGTTTGTGAAGGAGGTGGCTTTGCTACCGTGGATGTAAGCCTCTAGGGTGTAAGAGATATGTGAAAGCTTTTTTCGCTCTAGATAGGAGCTTGTGAAAGAAAGCTTCTTGGCTTCTAATGTGCCCAAGTTGTGCCATAATAAAGCAAGTAAGGACCTACCTTTTCATAGGACATGGAGGGGATAGGAGAGAGGAGTAGGAGTTCCAAACCTCTTATAAAAATCTTGTGTCACTTGTGTATCATTTTTCCTATCCTTATCATGTCTACTTACTAATTGCTTTACTTGTGACTATCCTAGTAAATTCTCTTGTGTTTGACTTTATCAGTAGAGTGTATTGTGTGAGCAAGTTTTCAATTTATTGAAGCATTTGCATGGTTTGACCTAATTGCCAAATCTTGACTGTTTAATTAGTTTAGAGTTGTTATACAAGTTGTAATTATTTCATTCATTTGTTTTGTTTGACTAATGCACCCAAGCTTGTTACTTTTAATTAATTAGAGCTCAGGGCTTGATATGCTTAATGTCGATTCCGTTATTTGTTTGATTGCTTAGGACTCTTGCTATCACTTGTCCATCATCAATCTACTTAGATGTATTAAAGTTTGTGGGATCAAATTTATTTGATTTGTGACCTTAATCAGCTTTCTCCTACTATTTACCCATACAGTTGGTATTAGATTCTTGGTGAAGTTTGGGTATATGCTCAAAGGGATAGGAGTACATTTCAGCATACACCCTATGGATGCCTCTGCATCGAAGGAATTTAAGAGTTGAATAAGGAGCTTCAATCTCAAATATAAGAATCTAAATGTATTAACTAGTATTTTTATTTTTATTTTTATTATCATGAGATTTTAAGTATGATGATATTTCTCAAGACAAATTATTGTGAACATACTTGGTAATTTCAACTGGGGATAAAAATTTTCTTTGCACTTGTGCCATTGATTACATATGGTACATTGAATTATTAATGTTAGTTTAATTGATTTTTCTTAGTAAAAGTTTGAGAAACCAATCACTTATGAGTAAGAAAGGTAAAAAAGTAATTGGGCAAGGAAATTGGAAAAAAATACGTAAATAGACGAGGGAAATTGTTTACCAGACAAGTGGACACGAGAAAGGTAAAAAAGTAATTGGTCAAGGAAATTGGAAAAAAATACGTAAACAGACGAGGGAAATTGTTTTCTAGACAAGTGGACACAATTACATGTGTGTCAAGTCTAAATTAATATTGTTCATTGTACTTATAAATAAATACAGGTTGAACACTTAAGTTAGTTACCGAAGTCGATTGAGTAGAGTCAAAGATGGAAAAGGCCATCCGGTTAGCAGGTTGAATTGATCAACTTTCACTGAGAGTAGACCAACATGAGGAGGCTAAAACTATAACGACATGAGAAGAGGAGATTGACCCTCTCTCCCCTCTTCCTCCAACTATGCTCTATTTTTCTCCTCTTTCCTAGTTATTCTTTATTCTCACTTAAGGGTCCTAATGAGAACAATCTGAGTCACAAGAGAGGCAGCACCTCCCCAACAACTAAGAGAGTGAATTTATAGATTCAATGATCACTTCAAGCTACACAAAGGCAACAACCCCAATGCAAGTAAGTTTTTCATAATGCAGATGTATGATCCAATTTTTATGCTTACTTTCAACCATTACATAAGGTATCTCATTCGTAGATGATGCTGATCTTGCATTAAAATAACCACTGGGTCATGGTTTCATATTCTATATATCCCGTAGACAGAAATTAAATACTCATAGGCATCATCACATGCTAAGGCATCATACGCTAACACTCAGTCTTCATGTGAACCTTTCAAGCAGTATGAACCATAAGCTCCTCCAATCCACATTTCACTGGCACACACAGATCTACAACCAAATATGTTTTGCGTACCTTAATTGCTCCACATCATGCTCTAAGACTTCGAGGATTACACACCTTGCAGACAAATTTTAGCCTTTCCCCAACCAAAGTTAATACCTTGCAGAACATTAATGATGATGATAAAAAGGAAAACACACAAATCACATGTAAATTAACCAGCATACCATGGGCCTTAGGGCACCCGCACATTATACATACATCACATAATCCCATTGACCCCATATACACCAGACCATAAACTGGACATCCATATGTCATACAACTCTATTACATAGACTCGATACAACACTCAGCACAATACAAACACATGGTATCATCCCCTGCCATGAGCCTATCGATTCGTTCACCTTCGTTGGTCACAAACATGAATACACATCTACATAATAGGAAAACTGTCACTTATTAAACAAGTTTGGTTACAATTCTGATAATTAATACCAATAAAAGATGAGTATCTTCATAATCATGAGAAATCAAGAAACTTCCAAAATAGACCACCGAGAAGTAAGCTTAGGCCAACATGGTCAAATATCATAAAACATGCCAGATCAGATTAACGGTTTCATACTTTGTATATATACATACTTACATTATACTACTTTGGAGTGCAAAAGAGCACTAGTGCAATTCATACATACCTGTACCATTTATTTTCATATTCTTGAAAATTGTAAAACTCATATACTTATATAGTAGGCTTAGGTAGGGATATATATCATTGGATTTTTCGATCTTTGGGTTCAAAAACTATAAAGGGATCTCGTCCTAGAAGTTTTATTAAATTACCAAAAATTCTGCTAAATGGCCCAGCTTCGAAGGGATCTAATAAAATGCAACCAACATTGTCTGACGTTTAAAACTCTGTGAAAACCTCACTCATGAAGCCAAGCTGAGATGAAAAAGAGTCCTATAGAGCTGGATGAGTCAAGCTCTTCTTTCTAACTCGGTAAGCTCACTCCGCATATCCTAACTAGGAGATGAAACCCAAATCACGATCGGATTGCATCGGCACATAAAACTAGGCAATACCCCTATGCAAGCATGACTCAACGGCTTAACTTTTTTCTTGCTTAGTGAAGTGTAAAACCTCATTAGGTAACCTTAATCAATGTTTGGTATCGCAAGTATACTTGGTACAAAGTCTCTTGCTTATGGTTTCATCCAACAGACTTAATTAGCCAATTTTTTGGGACGGGTTCTAAATAGGTTGAAATTTGGACTAGTGGCCCCCCACAGGTCAACATGATACACAAGGCTCACTAAGGTCAGGCTACGGTGCTCTGAACAGTGTTCATGACCCATACACGAATTTTCCTAATTCTAGTTCATGGGCTTTAAAACACCGAATGAATGTGGCTAAAAGTTTAGTTTTAGCCAACACCTAAGTCTTTAGCCCAGTAAAAGATCAGGTCCAAAGTTCATGTAATTGGGTCTTAGTGAACTTGGGAAGGGTAGGCATTGGCAAAGGTATTTCTATACCTGGCAAAAGCTACGTAACTTAGGAAATTCCTACCGAATTATCTGCCCAACCAACCTTGGAATTAGGATTATCCCCTTCATTCCTATGCACTCCCATAATATAAACTATCTAAGCACCTAAATGAATTTTAATTAACTCCAAACTTCACATGTTGACAATAGACAATTATTGATTCCTCATAAAATTTTTACAGATTTTATAAAAACCTTTTATGGACTCAACTAAGAGCACAAACACAGCAAGCACATACAATGGTTAGGGGTTTTATTCAATCATTTACTAAGGTCATTTTAGCTTAATATTTTAGTCAGACATTGCCAAAACCTAGCACAACAATCATGAAAATGATGGCATATGAAGGCTACATACACAAGGTGACAAAATTGGGGAAAGTGCCGGATATGCTACTTCAAATAGTAAAGGTACCACTTATCTCTCATTTTGCCACCCATACATGTTGATACAAGCCGATACAAGAGAAACATGATTCATCATCATTGTAGATATATCTCTTGTAAACACAATGGAAGTAATACCATGCAGAAATACAACGCAGAGTAAGAGTTATAGTACATCTGCCAAGACTATGCAAAAAATTGAATCAATAACTATTTAAAGAAACGCGCATAAATTATACAAATACTATCTAAATGCTCCTAACACACATGGATACATGAAAACAATACCAGAAAAATAAAAACCTAGTAAATGACAAAGCAACAGCAAGCACAAACCTTGGCATAACACACAAGGGGGGAGAGGCCTACCTCTAACACTTATGGGTAGGTCTCTTGGGGCATCCCTCCCCAAAACCAACAACCCTAGGCCTCCTAGGAAGCTTGGAGAGGCTTATGAGGGGGAGGAGAGACTTATCTACATATGTTTTGTTAATGGTTATAGTTAATTAATTAATGAATAACATTGTAATCTATTAATTACCTACTTATAATTAATTAAAGTAACAAGGATGGTGTCTTTATATCTTGGAAATTAATACACGTACATGATCATGGGTTATTAATTATTAATTGAATCACAAGTATGATTAATCACTTTGGGTTAATGAAAATATTATAAATTCATGTGAATGAGCATATTATAACTGTTCCATGAATATTTTACTAGTTAAAATGGTATTAGTTTTAAATTATCATTCATTGTTTACAATCATCTATATTTATGATGTCACTACTAAAATATAAAAATAAGAACCTTATGGGTTGTATTGATGAATTAAAATATGGATTATTAGAATATAATAGTATAATAATCGCAAGCGTTGAATCGCAATGCTTGGTTATAAGATCCCTTAATTTAGTCTCGCATCTAATACTTACTTAGGTAAGATTTTATTTTAAGTGGGAATGGGCTATATATCTTTAACTTTGGTTAACCACTCTTGAGGAAAGGACTAGGTGTATTAGTTTGAACTTTTGGTTAGGTTGTTACAAATGGTATTAGAGTTTCTTAGTTCTGTGTTAGATGGTGGGCTGGACAACGGACTTTGGCTAAGCTACCGGTCATGGGCCAAAGAAGGTCATGAGCTGGGGCTAGCAATCGTCCAAGTGTAAGAATTTGGGAGACGAAATTTCCTAAGGTAAGTAGATTATGAGATCTCTCAACTTAGTCACACATCTAATGCCTATTAGGCATGATCTTGTTTATAATTAGGAATGGATTATAGATTTTTAACTTTAGTTAACTACTTTTGAAGAAATGACTTAGCCTATTAGTTTGTACTTTGGACCAGGTACCTCAATACTATAAATAATTCTTGTTCATGACATATTCAATTCCCCTATGTCTAGGTAAAATCACATTTCTAAATCTAATAAAAGTTGATCAAGCTTTTGATGCATTAAGAACAAAATAGAATAATCAACCCACTACAAATAATTAGTAGATAGAAAATAACTTTATATAATATCAAAATTAAGATCCATTGTACATCCTAGAATATTAAATTACCCCATATAACAAATTAAATTCATAACAAAATTCATTGCAATTATAACCGAAGTTCAATACAAAAAATGAAAATAAGAAAAGTTAAGAAAAACTCTTAGTAAGAATTCTCCATAGTTTTGACGTCTTCTTCTTCTCTTGAATATCTCTCCTCAATCAAGCATTGTTTCAACCTTCCATGAATTAGCAATGACAAGACCCTTAAAATCATTCTAATAATGACTATTTATAAGGATAAGGGTAACAACAAAACATCCTCCAATGATAACTCCAAATAGGTTTATCCTAGTTTTGGTCGAACTCTAAGGTTTGCCCGAAACAATATCAGGATTCACCAGAATTCTTTCATTCTTATCTCCGACTCGTGCAATGGCCTCCTTTCTTCACCATAGCTTGATAGACCCTGTAGCATCCTAAACTGATTGCTCTGCTGCTGCTGATACCTCTCACAACATTTTCTCATTTCATTTTCTGGTCCCTGGTGACTACTAGTATATCCTAAGCCCTCTCCTTTCCTCAATAATTTTCTTGGCCTTGAGCACGAAAACCAAGTACTCTCAAGCAGTTGCCTTTAATACCTTTGAACCACAAGTCCAGACATGTGCTACACTAAAAAGTACCGGTAAACTTCTACGTTCTCCGGGTGTGAGAAACTGAAACGCGGAGTTGCTAGGATCCCTCAGGAATGGAACAAACTGCTCACTAATCGAAAGCCCACTTTGGCTGGCACATGCACCCGCTTATAGTACGTGCGAGTTAGTTTTCCCATCTCTCGTCTCTTTGAAAACCTGATAAAATTACATATAGGTCTAGGAAGGGATTATACAATAAGCCCAAAGGCAACTTGTGGTGGATCTTGTTTTTGAAATCAAACTCGAGGGATCTAATCCTCAAGGGTTATTAATCTAGAAGATCGATCGATTAAATGACCGAATTAAGTGGGATCCGATAAAATGCCGCTTAAGACATCCTGCAAGTAATAAAACAATACACAATAGAATAGAGCATAAAACAGGGAACGAGTCTTAAACAGACCTAACAGAAGTTTCAATCGTGTCTACCTACCTAGGCGGTGAGCTCTTACTCCGTAACTACATATTAAATCTAGAAGCTAACGCCTACTCACGATGCATTCATACATCTTATAGCATACCCATATCAATCATACATCAATCAGTCATAAGTTTTCATATGCTACGTTGTATTTAATTATGATAATTACTTAGTTTATCTAATTAGTTCCTTAGCACCTGTTTTAATATACTTCAATCAAGCAAATTTCATATTTTTATTTATATTAAAATAGTAAACTCGTCAATTATTCAATCCTATCATGTTGTGCTAATAATTATCACTTTAATAAATTAAGTCAAAGTTAATGATACCTCGTGTTGTACGTAATCAGCGATGTGGTGGTGGACATTGGATGGTGGCTGTGACGATCACTGGCGGTAGAATCGGTGACAGGTAAAAGGGTAGCATTAAGGATTTGAAATAAATAAATATAAGGGGGGAAGAAAATGAGTGGTCGGAGAAGAAAACAAGTGGTCGTCCTGTAAATAAAACTTGACTCGACTCCTACTCAAGTTAAAAATAATAACTAACTCGTAATAATTCTTAAAAAAATCCAAAAAATAGGGAAAAATTGCAATAAAACATAATACATACATAACATCACAATGACAAACTCTATAACTAACAACCCACCTAAACTACCCGTAACATGTCCTAATCATTATTCGGCCTAGAAATAATTTTATGGTCTAAAACTAAAATAATAAAAAAAAATCTAGCGTACTCTAATATATTCTGATAACTCATATTGTTGTTGTCTTACTTACCTGATCAGTATATACTTGGGCACACATGACTCTCATTGTTCATAGCACATGACCGACCTCGACTCAGTACACATATTATGAAATTAACCTCACTAAAAATAATAGTTAAACCAACTGGTTCTAACTGAAAAACCTTGAATCGAGTCACGGGTTTTATATTTCCCAACCATCGCCAGCTGTGTGGACGCTCGATGTCGGATTCCGGTCACTAGGGTTCCCCTTGCCAAAGGAATCTTACATGAATTTATCACTGTTCACTAAATTTTTCAAGAGAATCTTACATGAATTTATCACTATTCACTGAAATTTTCAAAATTCCCATAATTGAGGGAGTTTACCATCTCACCAAATTTTCTCTCTGATCGATTACCAATGTCATTTGAAGATGATTGTTGTGCCTTCATGTCAAATATTGATCACCATTGCCTTAGACCATTGCCATATTAAAAAACAATTAACACCCTTTTTTCACGGAGTTTTTTTTTCTAGTTTTTAAATAGCTAATATTATTTTCAATTTGAAATTTGAAATTAAGTTTTGAAAATTCAAACACTATGAACGTTTATTGAAATCACATTGATTGTTCCTTTTCAACTTGTTTTGATTAAAATTAGTGCATATCAATGATGGAGATTATTTAAAAAAAATTCAATAAGTTTTTAAAATCGTGATCATGTTACCATTAACATTGCTTATCTTTTGGGTGTATGAAATTTTTTTGGCTTATGGAAGAGCTTTCACCACTAATGGTTGGATATGTGTATCTTTTATTAACTTTATAGTTTATTGGATATAATTTTTCTTCGTATTGTTATTTACCTTTTTGAGATCACAAAGGAGGACAATATTATATTGGTGTGTGTGTATTGCCTTACAACATTATGTGTAAGGGAAATACATATATGTAAGGGGAGTGCTCCTATGTAGGGGGACAGGTTGAATGTTTTTGTAACACCACGATTTTGGTTCCTATAAGAACCAAATCAAAAATGTTACGATCGAGTCAAGTCATGTCTAAAGCTATTAATCGGTAAGACTCGATTAATAAAATAGATCGAAGAAACCCACTTTGCATCATGAGAATTGAAGACATTGCTAAATATATATCAAAATACATCAAATATAAATAAAAGTATAAAAGAAAATAACTACGCTAAGTTCAAGTGTGTATAGAGTTTATCTGTCCACCCACAAAAGCCAACTCAGGATCAAAATACCTAAATATATAATATGAAAAATGTTAGTAACGTCAGAAAAATAACTAGTATAATCTAGCAAGTTGGTATTCCATTACCCACAAAAACGTGGGAAAATTTAGAATTACATCACACTGGGGGGTAAGCAAAAATACTTAAACAAGCATCGGTGCGCATGCACGTGTAATATTTATATTTATACATACAACACTTACACCCTTGCATCCTCCTATATTAATTACACCAGCCATAATAAGATTTAAGTTAGTGCTACAAATTCAAAAAAATGTGTTCCATTACGCAGTACCCTCACGTTCCACAATACCTCAAGGATGACGGAGTACTTGTGCAGTATATCCCATATACACTCTTAGTCATAAAAGTTGTAAACCCTTATATTTATAAATATAGGCAGGGAAGAGGATTTAATACTTAATTTCTGAATCTTATCTTTCGAAAAGCATAAAGGGGTCTCAATCTTGAAGTTTTATTAAATATGGCTATAAAACATTACTAAATGACCCGAAATTGGAGGGATCTAATAAAATGCTGCCAATGATGTCCTAGATCTAAAACGTAGTTAAACTCGATACGTACGGAGTTAAGTAGAGACACGCAAAGGAAGAATCCTACGACACTATGGTCCAAGCTCTAAGAGCATCGACACATCTATGACTAGATTAAACTCCAAAACGTACATTGAAACGCACTGTTAAGGACAATACTAACATTTCTATTTGATGCACGATTGTGGTGTGTATTCACATCATCAATACTTCTTAATAAAGAAGAAAATATTAAATAAACCTACAACTAAATATCAGCACAAAAATTAAGATATAATAAAGGAAATGAATAAATAAATAATAAATACATAAATAAATACACTCATGAATAAATAGATAAATAATAAATACCTAAAAATAAATAATACTATTGTCATAAAATAATAATATCGTTATACAATATAAATACACGGTTAAAAAAGAGTAAATATCAGATATACTCGTGTTAATAAACATATAATTAACTAAATAAATACATGATCACTTGATAAATACATAAATAAATAAAAAATTAGTTAATATTAAATAATCAAATAATAATAATATCATGGTTATCCACTACAGAATACATTATAAAATACAAACAAATAATAACATACATGTAACGAACAAGCAGATAAATAAATAATTAAATAAAATTTAGTAAAAATGAATAAGATTAATATTAATATGAAAATATATTAATAATAATATTAAACAATCGCATAAACATTCACCATATACGATACATATAAATAAAAAGAAATAAACAATAATGAATAAATCTATAAATAAATAAATAAATAAATAAAAAGACTCATAACATCAAAAGTAAGCTAAATAATGTGAATATACATCTAAACTAATGTAGGGTTTTCAAATTATAAAAAACGGTCGAAAAACAACTGAAAACTACTCAAATGAACTAAACCGGACCCAACTAAGTCAACCTAAACGAGTCGAGCTGAGTTGACTCAGACGCATCAAGCAACAGTGTTGGGCTGGGTAACTCGGCATGGACATAAGCTTGGGCATGACCATGGACACAAACATGAGAACGTGACTCGAGTAGGCAAACGCAATGCAGGTATATGGGTCCAGCTAGGAGGGTGGTGCCTGTGGCTAAGAGCGGCATGGCTGGGGTCACCACCGGTCGGGATCGCCATCCCATGCAACGAGGAACATGTTGGTGGTAGCGATTTGCGGAGTCCGACCACTGGCTGGCCAGAAAACGGATGAAGAAAGGGTTTTACAAGCAGGTAAAACCCTATCCCGAAGCTGGGTTATAAAACCATTCCTCGTTATAAAAATTTTGTCATCAGAATTTCTCACATCAACTGCGATCAAAGGACTCAACTAAAGATGTCCTCTCGTTTGCAACTGGTAGCTCTCCCTCAAAACTGAGCTACATACGGCCCAAATGGACTACACGTGATTGAATCATCTAGCAAAAATATCATACATGCTGGAATCATTTGACTGGACTGACCATACATGCTCGATTTGTCTCGCTAGACTAGCTCCTAGGGTCGCTGCAAACTATGGGGACTAAAATGTAATGACCTCGGCGGGAAAAACATAGGTTCACGCATAAGGGTCTACATGATACTCAAGCATGCACTCTAACGTACTGTAGTAGGGTACTAGTCTGAGCTACTTCAGGAAAAACTATCTCGATGCGAGGTATGTGGCCTAACATCTACCCATGCCTCCCTGATCCTCATCAATGTGATAGGTCATCTATGTGTACCCTAAGGACACTCTACTCTAGGTCCTACGGCTTTATTAGGGTGCCCTGCGAGTCCTACTAGCATATAGTAGATTCTTGTACCAAATAAAGGTATATGCTAATGAGTTGTATGGCTCAATGTCGTTAGTCTAGGTCAAACACTCAAGTGTCCCTGAAAGAGAAGCCGGACCACTCACCAAGTCCTAGCTAACTCGGTCCCGAGTCAAATATTTCACTTTCTTCCATAATGGAACAAGGACACTGCTATGATTCTACTGCTTACTATAGCTCTCGTAACTATCTATACAACCACTAACTACTGCCGAAGAGGGATCTCTATGATGGAATGATGGCGAGAAGACTTGTACATGTATAGCGTGTCTCAAGGAGTATGAAAGCATCCTCTCCATGGAACTGTGGAGTCTGCATCTGGTCTGTGGCACATGCACTAGTCAATGTTTGCTCATCTTAACCATCTAGAAAATAAATAGTAGAACTAATATATCTAGAAGGGTAAGTGCAAAAATACTTGGGTGAATGGTCGGCTCTATTTGACATCTCTGGTTACATGAAAAGAGACTAGATCTCTTGTGAAAAACTGGTCTTACTCCTCTAAGACTCTAACTAGGTGTCTCATCCTCACATGGTCTGACATTAGGTGTGCTAGGAGAGTTGAACTAAGCTGAGAAAATTCTACTAGGTATGAATATCACTCTATCTTTGGTGATGTGAGGATCTCCGACTAAGTTACTATGGGGTAATGAAACTCTTTGTAAAGTATACTAGGTGGCTTAAACATATGGGTAGGTCTACAAACATGCCTCTAAGATCATCATGATTGGACTCCACTATATGTGGCAAGCCCACAGAACAGCAAATCAATAACGAGTCTTAGACACAACTCTCCTAAGTGACTCTAGCAACTAACAGTAGAGATGTGTTTCTTGATACTGCACTAGTCATGTACTTCTAAACATATGGGGTTCAAATGACCCAAAGAATCACTATCTTTCCTCCAGTCTACTGGGGCTCATAGTGAGGTTTGACATGTGTCTCGTCCGCTCTTCAGTGTGTGTGACCTCTCCTCTTATACCAATTTATAGCACAAATCTTAACTCACCTGACAACTACCGCTATGGTAGACTCTCAAGCAAAGCCATAAGTCAAGCAGAGCATACACTGGTGTCCCTCTATCGGGTCAACATGATCCGGTTTGACTAAAGTTTATATCTACGTTGCTCCCAAGCTTGGGTGAAGTTGTCCCTCCATACTGGTCTGTTATCGGCTACCTACAATGTAAGTCCTAAATAGTACCACGAAGGCACCTCCTATACTCAGGGTAAAGGCTAAATCATATGTTTCAAGGTAAAAACCTATTTGTACTGGTGAAGCACAAGGAAAACACTCTCTCCCTCAAGGATAATTCCTCACTGAACCCAACATCTAAGCCAAAGGCACTAATACGAGCTGAACTCCTCTCACTAGCTAAGGTCACACTACATGTCTAACCATCTGCATGAACTGTATACCCTAGCTAAACTCATACATTTGGTCTCATGCTGACTAAACAATCTGACCACTGTGGCAATCTCATCTGGAGGTCACACTGCCCTATTCTTGGACTCTGTATATATACATCCCTAAAAGACTCACAAATACTGGCTGATGATCCCTATAAGACTGTCACTAACACTATGTTGCAATACACATCTGACCCAAGGATGTCAAGTTAACGCAATGGTATGCAAGATAGCCGGTGAAGTCAATCATGTGCCATCACATCTAAATAATTCTAGTGAACCTAACTTTTCATTACCCGGATGATGTTACCATAGCTATATCTCTTCCTCAATATCTGACCACTTTGTTCTCAATGTTGTGACATGCAGTCTCTATGCAGAGCTAAGAACATCCTCAAGTAGTTGTCCTCATGTAGGGTGAGATAACTACTTGGCCTTTGCTTTCACTATAACTACTCACTTGGACGGTGGTAGTGCATCATGGTCGGTGGTTGGGGAACACGGATAGCGGTAGTGCTATTCCGTCAGTGGTAGTGCATCACGGTCAGTGGTTGTCCAATTCAGACGGTAGTTGTGCATCACAGATGACAGTTGTGCTGTTCAGATAGCGGCTGTGCTACTTAGACGACGGTTGTGCTATCTAGGTGTTGAAGTCTTATCTTGACCATATATGTCTTGAACCCATTATTGTCTCTAGCATGTTTATCTCTATGTGTCTATCTCCCTAGAGGTAGCTACTATCAACTATGCTCAGGTTATCCAACCATGCATGTCTGATCTGGAGGGATCTAGATCATAGTGGTGTCGCAGACAATGGAAAAATAATGTTGACCCCAAACTGGTCTCCCGAAATCTAGAGTAACTGTTCCCATAATGTTGATCGGTTCTCAATAGCAATCACTAATCTGGCCTTGGCAGATCGAGTGAAATCTGTGGCCAACCGTCTAAATCTGTGGTCAAATGTATTCTTTCTCATTCTCAGTAGCCAATAATACTCTTGGAACAGACATACACTAGTGGAAAAGGGGGGAGGTAGTGAAGTGTCTAATAGGATTATAGACCTACCTCGCTACTCATCCTCATCCACTATTATCTCCTGGAAGTGGTCCATCAAAGTCGTGCCTGAAACTCTTATTTGTGCTCCAAGTGTTCTAAGTACTTCAGTGGATCTGCTAGCATAGTCACATCTTGCATCCACAAGGATCTATTTGAAGGTCCAAGTTCTCCAAGGCAGACCTTAAACCATGACTAATGGATCTATTTAAGGCACTCGAAGGTCCATGCACATGTGTCATGTAACTATGTGAGTATCCTCATACTCCAACCTCCCCACTGATGTCATTTCTTATGATTCTATCTTACAATGTGCACCATGTCCCAAGGAAGGACTGATGTGGTGACATGTGAAAGACAAGCAAGTGCTACAATGTGGTTGCCAAAGTTCTACGTACTCCAGATCACCATCTAACTCAACCTCAACTAACTAAGCTTTTGAACACTCTTACGTTTTCCAAATCTCTAGCATGGTAAGAGGAAAGGCTTGTGTCTCTGAGTTTATCATGACATTCTAGTGAGCTCCCTGCTGGTGTCTACTAAACCATGATCTCATAACTTCTATAACGTACTCAAGTCTGACTGAGCACATAATCTAAAATCCTAAGAAAAGACCAAAGGAAATACTTGTCGGCTTGGCTAAGGACAACTCTACATGGCTCTGATACAAAACTCCAACACCCCGATTTCGGTTTACCTAAAGAACCAAATCAGAAATGTTACGATCAAGTCGAGTCATATCTAAAGTTGTTAATAGGTAAGACTCGATCGATAAATTATAATGAAGCAACCAGTGTGGCATCATGAGAATGGAAAGCATTGCTAAATATACATCAAAACACATCAAATATAAATAAAAGTATAAAAAAAAAATTGCTTTGAGCTCAAGTGTGTATAGCGTTTATCTGACCTCCCACCAAAGCTGACTTAGGATCAAAAGACCTACATGTATAATATAAAAAATGTCAATAATGATTTTTACTAGTCCGCAAAATAATTAGTACAAGCTGGCAAGAGGGTATTCCATTACCAAAGAAATGTAGGAAAATTCAGAATTGCCTCACACTAGCCTAATATTAATGTTCATACATACAACACTAACGCCCACACATCCTCCATAATACGCCCGCCACGGTACTCGAGTAGAAAAATGAACAATTAAGTTAGTACAATAAATTCTAGAAATGTGCCGCGTTACGCAGTACTCTCACCCTCCGCACTACCTCAGGGTTTGAAGAAGCACTAGTGTGGTCTATACATCCCCGTACACACTCTTAGTTGTAAACGCCGTAAACCCTCATATTTATACATATCGGCTTGGGAGAAGCTTTAATACTTAGTTTCTAAATCTTATCTTTAGAAAACGATGAAGGTGTCTCAACCTTGAAGTTTTATTAAACATGTGTACAAAACACGGCTAAATGATCCGACATCGGAGGAATCCGATAAAACGCTTCCCATGTCGTCTTACTTTTAAAACGCAGTTATATTCGATATGCATGGAGTTAAATAGAGATCTCCAAGTTCATCGACACTTCTACGACGAACTCGGACTCCAAGACCTACATTGAAACCCACTACTAAGTAAAATACTCATATCTCTACATAATGCATGATCGTGGTATGATTGCATCATAAATACATCATAATAAAGACAATAGTACCACAACTAAACATCAGCATGCAAATCGAGATATAATAAATAAACAAATAATAAATACAAAAAAATACACTCATGAATAAATACATAAATAATAAATACCTAAAAATAAATAATACTATAATCATAAAATAATAATATCATTATACAATATAAGTACACTACTAAATACGAATAAATATCTTATATAGTTGTGTTAGTAAACATATAATTAATTATATAATCATTCGATAAATACATAAATAAGTAAACAATCAGTTAATATTAATTAATCGTGAATAATAATAATAATAATAATAATATCATAGTTATCTAATATGGAATACAAAATTAAATACAAATAAATAATAACACACATGCAACGAACAAGTAGACAAATAAATAAATAAATAACTATATAATAAAATTTAGTAAACATGAATAAGTTTAATATTAATAAGAAAATATATCAATAATAATATTAAACAATCACATAAGCATTCATCATGTATGACAATATATATATATATAAAGAAATAAACAATAATGAATAAATATAGAATAAATAAATAAAAACACTCATAACATCTAAAATAAGCTAAATAACGTGAATATGTATCTAAGCTTATATAGAGGTTTTCGAATTACCGAAAACAGTAAAAAAACAGCCGAAAATGACTAAAAATGAGCCAAATTAGACCGAGCTGAGTCATCCGAGTGGTTGACCAAATTGAGATGAGTCAACTTAGCCAGTCAAGCAACTGAGGTGGGCCGGGTTTCTGGGCGCAAACATGAGCCCGGGCATGACCATGGACACAAACAGGGGAACAGAACTCAAGCAGGCGGACACAAATGCGGGATGGCAGATGAGAATGGAGTCCGACGGGCCGAGCAGTTCTCGTGGCTAAAAAATACCGATGGCGGCACGGCTGGGGTCGCCACTGATCGGGATCGATGACCCATGCATCGAGGAACATGATGGTGATAATGATCGACGGAGTCTAACCATTGGTTGGCTAAAAAATGGTTGGAAAGAGGGCAAAATCGCCACGGGTACGGTAACATCACTGGCGGCAATCACGGCCATGGCACTGGTTGTGGGTGGTCTCAAAATGGAGATCTGAGTAAGATGAAGTTGTGTGGGTGGTTGGATCGGCAAGAGGTGGCTTGCCAACACCGAAAAAAGGCTCAACGGTGGCGGCACTATGTGTATCGGTTGTAAAAACTCCGTCGTCAGTGGCTATTGTGGCGGCACTGGTGGTCGTGTGAGGTATGGATAGAAAGACGGCTGTGAAGCCATTATGGGGGTGCCAATCCTATGGCAGCGGTGCTATGGGTGAACAACTATGAAAATGAGAGAAAAATGTATGAAAATCAATGTGGGAAGCTAGGGTTGAGTGGACGGCTCAAATCTTGCATTGTGACACAATCCGGACGTCTGACAACTCATGGCCTAGTGGGGCCCATCTATAGGTATATGTAATATACATATGGACAAACAGCTCGAGTCAAGATTATATAAACTCAAAACTAACTCAATCCTAAAATTGACTCTATAGGCGGGAATCGAAGTAAAAAGGCTAAAAGGGCATCGAACCCTGAACTCAATAGGATGAAAATCTACGACTTAATCAAGCTAGGCCCACAGGGGCAATCCAATGAGCCGAAATCCCTATGATGCATGTAAATGAGATACCTTGAAAATCTTAAACATATACTAAATGCTGCAATGGCCTAGATCTAGGCCTAAAACCATGGCTAACATTTAAAAAATTATTTGTATACATGGTATATACACTGATAATTCATATTTTGTTATAGCGTAACTAAATCATTAATCTGCATGGCAGGCATACTCAACCACCATTACATATTCATATGGTCATTTAAGCCCCAAACTCATGGTTTGAAATTTGGTCTTGCTCGAGCTCACTCGAACCAACTAAAGACTAGCCCGAATTGGACAAACTACAAGCAGGTAAAATCCTAATCCGAAGGTGGGTGATTATCTCACTTTTGTACTTTGTAAAAATTCAAAGATATAGTGGAAACAACTGAACGGGCTCTATGTGGGAGAGAGCTAACTAAGATTAGAAATCATAAGGTTAGATCCCCACAATACATAGAACTTCTTGTTGATTAGAATAGTAAAGTCTTAAAGCAGAAATTATTTAACAAACAAATAATGTAGTTCACAATTAAGCACAAGTAATTAAGGATCAACTCAATATGGCAATCAACAAAATTATGTGAGTCTCCAATAATCATAAGTTCAAATGGTTCAAACTTCTACTCCTCTCTTCTATCCCTTCCACTCCCTATGGAAAGGTAAACCTTCATAAGTTCACTATAGCAACCAACTTCTACACCGACAAGCAACAATAAGCCTTCCTCACAAGCACCAATCAAGTGCCAATGAAGCTTGTAACCAACTCCTAACACTCTAGGTGCAATCCACTATAAAAACTAGTCGACTTCGTCACCAAGCTCATTATTTGAGTTAAAGAGCAATCTACAAACTAGTCCACTCCTTCACTGAGCTCACACCTTGTGCCAATGGAGCAACCCACAAGCTAGCACCTTCCTACCTAGTCCAAGTACTCACATACGCTTCCAACACCTTGGAAGTTTACAAATAAAGCACATACACTTGAGCCTTGCCTCCCATACAACCCTCTTAGGATTACACAATAAAAGCAATGGGAATACAAGCAAAATAAATGACCAATGTTAATTCCAAGGCTTGAGTATCCAAGAGTCTCTAGGGTATCTACCAAGGCTTCCAACACACTTCCCAAAACCCTATTTATAGCATAGGGAGCCTCCTCCATAAATAGTAGTCGTTAGCACTTGATTCTTCCAAAGGTGCCTTTTTCAAGAACTAGTTTTGGCAATTTTTCAACGATCGACTGCCAAATGACTAGCTGAAGTACCAGCCAATCTCTCCATAACATGAGTGGTTGCTGCTACAGAGAAGTTTAGTCACCTTTGGTTGCCAATGTGTTTGCTGAATATCCACAAACACATCTCACTCATGTTAAGTTTTTTTCTTGTTCATTTTGGATTTTGATGATGAAACTTTATATCATTGCATGATGCATTGCTCTATGATAGGGTTCGATTGAACTAGAGTAAGTTAGTTCAGTGTTCAATTTTTATTGGATTAAATTCAGAATGTAATGACATTTTGGATTGTATTTGGAGTTGGATATGAAGTCATTGGAATATGAAGTTGCTCTCGATCTTGATATCTTGGACTTGGACTTACGCATGAGCTAAAGATTTGATGAAACCTTGAAGAATGGAATATCTAGGTGAAGCCTAAAGCTTTGGACTTATTTGAATTCAAACTTGAGAGGGAAATTAATATTTGGATTTTGGAGGAGCCTTCTTAGCATTAATGTTCAAGTGGTTGGATGGTGCACAAAACTATGGGCTTATGTGGTTATATAAGGAGCTTGGTGCATGAGGGGAAGAGGATGTCAATGATATAATCCGAACATTCAAGAGAGATTGAAGGGTTCTTAAGTGGTACAAGTGGGGAATAAGGTTGAGAGATTTATTGGGTGTACTTTTACGGTTTCAAGACATAAAGTGCTAGTTGGTGCATCTAATGTAATATCTTGAGTGATTTGATTGTGAAAAATCTTCTTGATCTTGTGAGGACTAATTATAAACCAATCGGTTGTTCTTTGTGTGCACTTGCACTAGTGGTCATGTATACTCGAGGTGTACAATGGTAAACGTTGTTGCAATTGTAAGTATTAGGTTTGGCTTGTGAAGAAGAGTCTGTGGTAAAGGAGTGAAGGACAAGTGTGTGGCTTGTAAAATCTACTCATGGTTGTGTGTGTGAAGCACTTGGCTCTTACTTGGTGAGGGACAAGTGCTTGTAATACTAGGGCTTCCACTGTTAGTGCTTCTTTCTCAATTGATGGTCGAAGAGTTTCTGTGGCCTGGGAACACGGATGATTCTATTCACAATATCATTATGAGATCCTTCAACTTAGTCCTACATATAATACCTAATAGGGTAAGATTTTGTTTATAAGTAGGAATAAACTATAGATCTTCAACTTGGTTAACTACTTTTGAAGAGATGACTTAGGCTAATACGTTGTACTTTGGACTGGGTCGTTACAGATGGTATCAAAGACAAGTTAGTTCTGTGTTAAATGGTGGGCTGGAGTAGATAAATTGATTAGACAGTTAGTCACGAGCTAAAAAAAAACATCGGTTGGGGCTATTAATAGACAAGTTGGTTCCGTGTTAAATGGTGGGCTGGAGTAGATAAATTGGTTAGACAGTTAGTCACGAGCTAAAAAAAACATCGGTTGGGGCTATTAATAGGCCAAATGTAGAAATTTTTAGGGTGAAATTCTTAAGGTGGGTGGATTGTGACATCTATCAACTTAATCTCATATTTAATATCTATTAGATTAAGATCCTATTTATAAGTGAAAATAAATTATAGATCTCAAATTTAACGAACTATTTTTTAAGAGATGATTTATACATATTACGTTGTACTTTAAGCTGGGTCATTATAGATACTATCAGAGCCAAGTTAGTTCCATGTTAAATGATGGGTTACACACTGTTAGTCAAATCCTAGAAGAAGATGTGGGTTGAGACTAACAACAGGCTAAGTGTAGAAATTTCAATGATAAAATTTCTTAAGGTATGTGGATTGTAAGATCTATCAATTTAGTGTCACATATAATCTATTCCAGATTAAGACCCTCTTTCTAAGTAAAAATGAATTATAAATCTTTAACTTGATTAATTACTTTTAAAGAGATGATAAAGCCTATTACGTTTTACTTTATGCTGGATCGTTATAATGGCAATTTTGCATGATGATTACATGGTTCCAATGTTGTCACCATGTTTGTTAGCCTTTGTTTTTTATTCTGTCGTAAAATAATGAAGCTGTTGTTGATCTTTTCTTTTTAAAAATATGGTACAGCTCTTTTTTGGTTATTGTAGGAAAATGATGTTATCGTAAACCATGCTGTTATTCTTCAATTACTTTAAAAAAATGAACCTGTTGTTGATCTTTACTTTCCAAAAATGGCGTGTCGTTCTTTGGTTGTTGTTCGAAAATGATGGTATGGATATTTATTGTTTGAAAACTTTGTTTTTACTCTTCTAGTATTGTTCAAAAGTGATGTTGTTATTTGTCTTTACTGTTCAAAGCTGATGTTATTCTTCAATTATTTTTTCTTTGAAATGTTGTTTTTTATTATTATTAGTAGTAGTAGTAGTAGTAATAGTACAACTACTATTAAAAATTACGCTATTATCAATGTTTATTCTAGGAAAAATGATAGTATTATTCTTCAATTGTAATTGATAAAAAATGATTCTATCGACCTTTTTTATATATTCAAAAATATACCTTTATTCTTCAATTATTGCCAGAAAGAGATGCTGTTTTCGATCTCAATTGTTCACAACTATTCTTTAATTATTTACAAGCTTTCTTTGATGTACTTATATTTAAGGATTTTTCCCACCTGCCTGCATTTTCTTGGTTAAATTGAAAACTTTTTTTTCTATTTAAGATGTATATGAGGTGTCTAAGATTCTTCTAAGTGGTGAGGTCAATGCTATTGAGCTAAGAGATGAATGTGGCAGCTAATGAGGCAGATGCGAGTCCAGGCAAAGAAAAATCTATAGCACAAGGGAGCCCAAAAGATTGGAAAATTTTTTCTGAATATGACCCACTCCCACATGATAAAGTTATGGAGACTTTAAAAGAACTTCGTATTAGTTCAAAGGATCTCAAGTAAGTGGTTGACGATCCTCTTCCTGGTGTGTTCTTGATTTACTGAACAATATGATGAAGCCCCATGTTGCTGGACCAATTTCTAAGACATGTTCAGAAGGAATTAACTATTTGTCAGATTACCAACGGCAAATTCCTTCCTTGAATAATGGTGTTTCAACAGTCAAAACACCTCCAACTACTGCAAAAAACAATGAAAATTGCCAAAATGTTGGGCTTGGGACTGTATTTGACAAGCCTTCCCAAACTGCTCAAACTTCTCAGGTTTTTGAATGTCATCTCAATTTTTTCTTTGATTTGTAATTGGACTGTCATCTCAATTAATGATTGTGTAGGTATTTATCTTTATGTTCTGCTTTTTACCATGTTGGCTTCATGCAAATTCATGTGAGATAAACTTGTTTATAAGTCATAGTCCCCATTTAATTTATTGAAAAACATTTTGCACTTTTGCTCAAAGTTGCTCTCAGTTATGGTCTCTACATGATGTTCCATATTGATGTAAGCAAAGTTATGAATAGGATCAGAGCTATTAATTTTTTGCGTGAACATATGATTGCATTCTTAGAAAAGATAAGTGAAAGGGATGCAACGTAACATTACCCGTGCCTACTTTTTGTCACATCTGAAGGTTTCTTAAAATCCAACCTTTCTAATATAATTATATACATATAAAGAATCCTCAACTTTTTTCCTTCAAAGATTAAAAAAATCTGGCTATTAGTTCAAGTTATCTAATCTTTCGACTGCTCTCTTCGACTTTAATATTGAACACTAAAAAACTTTTGTGGGTTAAAAAGGTATAATGGAACAGGTTGAAAACTATAAAATGACATTTAGAAAGCACCACTTGAGTAATTCTTCAATTTAGTTTAATTTTTGAATTATGCAAGACCTATATGTCTATGTGCAATCATCTGGCCTAGAAATAAACATGTGAGGCAGTTGAGAAGACATTTGACTTGTATTTGGTACAGGTGTATATCCCCGGTTAGTGAATTTATATTGCTCAAACAAATTAGTTTTATGTTTATTTTTTGAGCAACAAATTGGGCAATTGTTGTGCAAACTCACGACAACCACTAGAGTAGCAAAACAGTAGTAGACATTAGCAAGTTCTCCTCGGGGATTGATGTTTTTTATTCCCTTCTCGCTTTCTTGGTGCTGATTCGAGCCTTCTTTCTTTTTCCTCACATTTTTTTCTCTGTATCTCCTCCCCCAATCATCATTTTCTAGTTGTATGAGATTATATAACAAATAAATATATCTTACAATTTATTAAATGTTGGAATGAAATATAAATATATTCAAAAGAGAGGATATACACCTGTACCAAATACAACTATTTTTAATGAATACAACACAACATGTGGATTAATGAATTGATGCGTTAGATATTTTTATTAAAATAAAAATATGAATTTACTTGATTGAATTATATTAAAATGACTGTTAAGGTACTAATTAAGTAAACTAAGTAATTATCATAATATTATACAACGTAGCAAGGGAAATCACATATGGATTGATGTATGATTGATGTGTGTATACTATAGGATGTGTAAATGCATCATAAACGAGCGTTAATTTTTAGATGATGTGTAGGTACGGAGTAGGAGTTTGCCACATATGCGCAAGAACACACTTGGAGCTTCTGCGAGGTCCATTTAGGACTCGTTCCCTATTTTAAGTTCTATTATATTGTGTATTATTTTATTACTTGTAGGATGAGTTAAGTAGTGTTTTATCGGATCACACTTAACCCAGGCCATTTAATTAATTGATTTTCCAAATTAATAATCCTCGAGGATGAGATCCCTCTAGTTGATTTCGAAAATAAAATCCACTGCATGTTTGCCTTCGGGGGTATAGTATATAAATCTCTTTCCAGGCCTATTTATAGTTTTATCGTGTTTTAGTGAGACAAGAAATGGGAAAATCGGCTCGCACGTACCATGAGCAAGTGCAAGTGCCAGTCAAAGCAGGCTCTAGATTAATGAGAGTTGTTTCATTCCCTAGGGAATCTAACAACTCCGTTTTGAGTTCCTCACACCCGAAGAAACATGGAGGTTTACAAGTATTGTTTATTATAACGCACGTCCAGACTTATAGTTCAAAAGGTATTAAAGGAAACTACCTAAAAGTACTCGGCTTTCGTACTCAAAGCGAAGAGATTTGTGGAGGAAATGAGGGGCTTAGGATATACTGGTAGTCTTAAGGGACCAGGAAAATGAGAAAATACCGACATATGCATCAGGCCAGTCAATTCAGAATGCTATCATATCTGCAGCCCAGTGGCTTCTTAGTAGATGGCCCTAAGAGTGTTTGCGATAAGTATATATGTAAAACCCCATTTTTGGGTTAGGGTTTTACCCGATTTAAGTTTTCCCTATTTGGGTCAGTATCGAGTTGGTTTGAACGAGATCGAGCCAAACTTGTTTCAGATTATGAGTATGGGCCTAAATGGCCATATGAACATGTTATGGAGGCTGAGTATGCCCGACATGCAAATTATAAGATCACGAGTTATCAATGTATGCTCAGGTATATGGATTTGTTTGTATGTGTTAGACAGGATTTTAGGCCTAGATTTAGGCCGTTACGGCGTTTAGTATCCGTTTGGGATTTTATGGGTACATCATTTGCATGCATCATAGGAATTTTAGATCACTCGATTTATGCCCCTGTGGGCC